>JXSR01S006181.1:2416-24001 GCA_000969725.1 Ophiothrix spiculata
ACCAAATAGAGGCCATCCACCTTTAAGAATAATAAATTGTGACAACATATCCTCTCTTTAGAACTCTAATTTGGAAATCAAACTTGTCTTTTTGAAGTCCTATTCATTTTGCCTATTACCTGCTATGCACAACTGCCACCATGTACACAGAGACTTAATTTATTAGAGAGGGCTCCCAACTAAATAGCTGAAATTGAGTTTCATTCTTTTACATGTAGTTTTGTATTGACGGGTTAATTTACTGATGATAAGCCTGAAAAATAGTCTTTGTATTTTTGTTGGATTTTTAAGATCCGTCCTTTCCAAACTGGTATTTGTCCCCAGAATGTGCTGACATGTGTCGATATTAAAGAGTTGCATCACAAATCATGAAAAAACAGATGGGCTTTATTTGCATCTTTTGTCATCATAATATCTTAAGACAAAGTGTGTATCATTTTAACAAATAAGTGAATAAACAAATTTTTAAAGTATAAATTCAAAAGTGTGTAAAATATTTTAAAAGACAAATTTTTAAAGTGCCTACATTTCAAAAAGTATGATACATTCTCTAAATTTGTTTATAATTATAAGTAAAATAGACCATTATCTTTCCAGAACAGAAAAAATTACATATGTGCGACAACAGAAACGAAAATTATAGTCAATTTTGTAAATTGTAAATAAACCCGGTTGCGCAAAGTCAATAAAAATAATGACGGATCCTAATGTTTTTCCTTTTTTATGAAGACTACAGAACTTTAACATTACCTGCATGTCTGATTAGGGCTCTGTTAACAAAGTGCGACACTTTTTGGCAATTAGTTTTAAACATTGATCAAAAGATGTCGACCAATTCATTAATATCTTTGGCTTAAACTAACACTTATGGAAGAGACCTTGTGACATCAAACCAAGTGATATTGGAAAACCATAACTGATGCCACAACAGTCGTGAATTTAAGTATCTAGGGAAGTTGTTTTCTTTAATGCATTGACAGTGAAATAGCCTTGTAAATGAAGTGATAAAAATTGCAGACAATGGTCAAATATCCAATGTTTATTCAAACTGAAATTACAAGGCAAAAATGGATAGGATTTAGCCTCCAAATGTCAGAAGTTATTTGATTTGTCCTATTTGATCTTCTTTTTAGCTAAAAGATGTTACCTTCAGTCAAAATTGCAAGTGTGGAACCGGTTACAATTTACAAAATTGACCATAATTTTCATTTCTGTTGTCGTACGACTGTAATTTTTTCTGTTATGGAAAGATAATGTTCTCTATTACTTATAATTAAAAACAAATTTAGAGAATGTTTCATACTTTTTGAAATGGAGTCACTTTAATCACTGTAAATTTCTTTTTGATACACCCTGTATATTGCATTCCTGAAGCACATGTAAAATCGTAGATGTAAAACATTTATTTCCCAAAGACTTGTAATTGTGGCTAATATCATCAGCATTCTAGCAAACTGACATTTCTCGTAAAATGCTGTTTTGAGATAAGCAGTATTTAATTTTTATACCAAATATAAAACTTTTAGCGGATAAGGCAAAAAAAAGAAGAAAAGAACTCTGTCTCAGGTTCCTTAGGCCCAAAACCCTTATAGTGCTATGCGTTTTTTCCCCTCTCGATGTAAGAAAAAAATAAAAAAGCAAAAAAAATCTCTTGAAAACGTAAAAAAAGAAATGCGGTAAGCTGAGACAGAGTTCTTTTTTTCTTTGGCCTAAGTAAATTTACATGCTACTTCCGTTCAACTTCTGTGAATTAAGTAATCTTTTATGTTCATTTTTAAAATTAAACAAAGTTCTATTTGCATTCATTTTCTGTATTAGTAAGTGATTAAAATTATATGCTGTTTTGTCAGAACAAAATTTTTGTGGGCATATCTGCAGATCTAGAGTACAGGCTATGACTATTAATACTCGATTGCGGCATAACTTTAGAATAGACTACGCATCATACGTTCTTAACATTAGCATGTTAGATTTAGGATTAGAGCTAGGGTTTGGGGTGCGAGGTCTATTCTACAGTTACTCCGAGCTTGTTTCGGTTATGTCCATACATTCTGGCATATTATTAAATTTTACCTGGTTAAATCCTTATTTTGTGGGGTTTTAAATTCACAACTTGAAATAGATTCATCAGGATTGTTCATTAAAATCATTGAACAATCAGTATATAATTGCAAATATTATTTTCCCTGTGAACAGTTACACTTCCCAGCATAATTGATTTTCCACATTTATGGAATATGTATGAATGGATTTTACATCAAAAAACAACAAGAGAAATCACCACCATGTTCTGACTTAAAAGAAGCCATTTTTTTCAAAATCGTCATTCATGACTTTCTGCTCATTTTGTTGAAGCGCCCCGTATTTATATTTACAATCAACTATTGTCCAATACTTGTCACGTCTCTCACCACCTGGTAAACATTCTGCATTCACATTGTTTAGCAAAAGAGGGAGGGCTCTCTAAACAGCTAGATATTTTCACTTTTAGCGCTTGTTAGATGGAAATGTCTCCACTCCACAGATGATGAGATGCTTGTAATCAAACCAACAGAGGACAGGCTTTTAATTTGTGCATTTCATTACTAGAAGATGATGACCAGCATTGCTAACATATTTGATCTTCTTGCAGCAAATATTCACAGAGATGAATTCGATGAAAGCTGTACACCCAATTTTGTAGTCAAATGTTCCAACTTCGTATATAAAGCCAAAAAAAAAGAGAAAAAAAGAAAAGACACAAGTCTGTTTCTTCTGACACATTCCTTTTTAATGGTCTTTAAATCACGCGTAGCTTTTTTCTCTTATATTTGTATAAAAAATAGAAATAAAAAAATAACAAATCCAGATAGTGGAGAAAAAACCAAAAGCTTGCTGGTATTAACTGACTTCTCCGTGAAAACAAACTTCAATTCAGATCCCCTTTGACTTTTGAACTAGATTAACGTATGAATTGGGAAAAACCATATATCACAAACCTCCAGTAAAGTCAGCATTTTTCATTTTCAGTTACAGTACTAAATGCACACATAAGTCGTACTCTGACAAAAAAGTGGAGTCGAAAAACAGTTGCGAAATGTACCTTATAATTGAGTAATGTTATAATCATAATCAAGATTCAATAGTTCCACTTCTGTGGGTATTACATTGTTAGATGAAGCCAAACTTTGGATATTTGTGATGGCTCACCCCAAAAGGGGGGGACTTTGCAGATGATATCAAATTTGATTTTATCATTTCATCTGTTATAGAATTTTCTAAGCTTTAAAATGACACCTTATTTGTTGCAATTGATCAAGGCAATCAAATTTTACAACAGAAAATCTGCTGGAAATTCTTGTTTTTTTCTTAATTTTTCGCTGCCTATTTTCATCAGTTTCTCGAAAAGTGTTCTGTCGCAAAGTCCCCCTTTTCGGGGTGAGTCATCACATTTATGCACATGCATCAGCTCATAATAGAATTTTCATAAAATAATTCCAATTGAAAACTCACTTGTTTTCCCATACGGTTTCGGCAGTCCATACTGCTGCCTTTCTCAGTGGATTGTGGTAGTATTTGATCCAGCTTGATGGCGTTTTGTGTCATCTGGATCAATTGATTGTACACATGACTAAGTTGAAAGGCCCCCTCGTCACTGTTTATGAGTTTCTCGCTCCTGTTGTTTCCTCCTTTTCTCCTGATCCAAATTGCTTCCCGGATCCACCTAGTAATTCTGGAATCATCCATCGCAAGAATGTTTGCATCTTGTCAATTGATAAGGTGGTTTTAAATGGCTGCATGTTCTGCTATTGATGATTTAATGTCCGTCGATTGAGATGCTTTGCATCAATCAATTGATCCAGATGACACAAAACGCCATCAAGCTGGATCAAATACCACCACAATCCACTGAGGAAGCCAGCAGTATGGACTGCCGAAACCGTATGGGAAAACAAGTGAGTTTTCAATTGGAATTATTTTATGTTCTATTATGTTCTATTGACATTCCTGATGAATCTTTTCAATGATGCATCAGCTCAGTTTTATATGGATGTTTGTTTTCTCTGATCTAGAAACTTCAGAAATTGCAGTGTCGTTTTGAGTGTCAGTGGCCAGCAAGCAATTTTTTAGCTTCTCATTTATCTTGTAATATATGATATTAACAGGTGTGTTTTCTATCAATCCACTTTGATATTTCCTGGCAAGTATTGGTGCCATTTTAAGTAGATTGCAAGATGTTGACTGTCTGGGTTGGGTTGGAGTTTAGAAAATGGATCACACGCGATGTTTAGCCACTTTGAGAAATAAACTTGACAATACAAGTGATATACAAAGATAATAAAATTCCTTCTTCAAAACCAGTAAATAGACTTACGTTTGACAGTTTTCATATACTCCGCCAGTATACTTTATCAGAAATGCGTTGATTCAGCTTCTAACTCCCAACGACAGCCTGTTGATCAGGCGGGGGCGGCCGCGATCCTAGCGATTTAGAAGAAGCTACTAAATTTATTGACTAGGGATTTCGAAAATGCCAATTTGGGGAACATTTTATGTGTCTTTCTATTGGCAGATTGATATTGAAAAAATTTCAAAACTTATATTTTTACCTTTATTCAAATAATAATAAAAGTACTCATATAGTGACACGCTTTATTATATTATTCTAAATCTGCTGGGGTTCACGGATGAACCCCATTCATAGCAAAGTAATTCAAGTTTATTCGAGGATTTACTTTTCTACGTATTGAAATTAAACGGCCGATACTGCGACGGGATATCTATTTGTGAGGAGGCATGGCCATCGTCGTCTGCTGTTGATGGTGTCATTCCAGGAGATGATGACATCAAAAGAGGATCTTAGGTATGACTGAGAAAATGGCCCCTCTCATCTCTGTTCATGGCGTTGGGTGCTCTCTTCCAAATCCAAATGGATTCGCGTATGTGGCAGGATCTCGTATTACACTCTTTGCAAAGAACTTAGGCATCAGACCAATTACATATTACAGATGTGCCACTTTCCAAATAATATGGTTTTGTCAATGTCACTTCCCAATCTTGTTCCCTGATATACATAAATTCCTGACTACATAATATATGTTAACTTTTCTTACTGATAAAAATATAGCTGATAAAAAAATGCTTTTGAGGAGATGGAGTAAAATGTATCCCTTACTTAATTTAAATGAAGTGTTCAAAACCCATTATCAGCACAATGTTCATCTGTATCCATTAAGTGTATCCCTTGGGAATTTAATTGGATAATAGAGCTTAACAATTACCTTGGCTATAATGAGACACATTTTGGGAAGCTCAACCAACATATCCATTTTGAAAAGTTACACAGCAAATGAAAATTATAATGTGAGTGGAATTTTATTTGCTACATTAGGTGCTAAATGTACTTAATTCGATTATTCAATTGAAGTTACCACTGTCTTATGAAAGAGCTCTAAAAAGAGGTTTCTGTTTCAAATTTCAGTGGAATTGGCCCAGTCCTTTTGTCTTATGAACAATTTTGTATTTTACAATTCCCTGTACTACACTATATAGTGAGAAACATTTTGGTACAAAAATCTGGACTGGGCTGAAAGGATATAAATGTGTTTGTAACTTTACAGAATTCTGTCATTTTTGTGTTCTTATCTATAAATTAATTGTACAGTACTTCTGTCAATATTCTTTATTGTACATTTTCTGTTATTTCTACGAGCCCACTTCCGGGTGTATATCATTGTTAGATGGAGGTATCAGTGAGCTCCAGCTATTTGTGCACTTGCATCAGCTCAGTTTGCATGCTAGCATTTTGAATAAAATTTCTGCTCTAAACACTAGTCACACTTTATTAGTAAAGTACAATATTTAGTTAAGAACAATATTATATTAAATCTTTTTATTTTTATAGTTAAAGCTGCAGTATGAGTAGTTCCTTTTAAGCACTAGATATAATTCGTCATTTTTGTAGTTTGTAGACATTTTCATTCAGAATTTATCTCATGGTGATTGGTTTTTAAGAGTGGTGTAAACTTTCATTCTGTTCTGAATGAACATTTTCCTACGTACAATTTCACCATTGTGTAAATCATAACCAACATTGAAATAAGAGATTAGCTTACCATGAATAGATCTAAGCTGAGAATCAATATCAAACATTATACTACCCATCAGTAAGCACTCGAAAATGTGCAATGGGGTGAAAAATAGGTCTCCTTTTAATACATTCTTCATAATGTGAAAATTTAGAATGAAAATTCTCATTCACAATTAACAGTTACTCCATTCTTAAAAAACAATCACCATGAGAAATTTTTTGAATGAAAATGACTACAAAAATGACGAAGTATATCTAGCGCTTTAAATTGTTTCAACACAACGTACATAATAACACAATATATTCTCAAACTGAGATGATGAGACTGTTGACAGATGATGAGGATATGCAACGCTGATCACCGAGCAGGCTGTTTACAGCACAGTGAGATAGCATTAGGGAGTCAATTCACAACTCCCTTATACGAGTTCATTTGCTTGATACATGCCTCCAAGCTTCCCAACAAAGTTTTCCTGAAAATGTCAATGCACCTAATTTACCTATTTTATCTTTGGAGACTCTTTTGCGATATAAATTAACACGCGAGACATTAGCTACACTGCTTGCATTATTAATGGGGTATTATTACCATAATTCTCCTAGCATCGCAGTTTGATAGTGTCGCAGAGGGTTAGGTTTCGTATCGGTTCTAAATGCTTCCATTTTGGGAACACCACCTGGATAGAAGAGAAAGAAAATTACCTATTAAAATCAAGAGTTCTAAATCCAGTTGGTATATGGATTTGTTAGGGTACTTTGTACATTGAAGAATATTTTGAAGACGAAATGTAAAATGGCACTGACACAAATCTCACAACAAGGTTGAGGTACCTAACTATTTTGGATGAAATCTGAGTCTTAACAACACTGAATCTCTCAATACCTCCAGTCCTACATCATTGACTTAGTGTTAAAATGAGATGATGCTCATTTTTGGCATTCTGCAAGTGGCTTCTACACATCAGTCAAAATATTGTGCTTCCTCACATGTAGCTTAAAAGACAGTAATTTTACATAAAGCCACCTGCATATATGATATATTTGCTTTGCATTCCTTTCAGTAAATGGGAAACAGGACAAAGATGATACTGCCAAACAATGTTTTCATTGACACAGTTATTGTCATAAAGTCAATAAATGTCCAAGTTGCCCCATCTCGAAATCAGCTGATGCATCAAATGTAGATCACAGATGTTTCCCTTAGTGTGGAGGAAATAACATGTATTTAAAATTACAAAGTTTAAAAAAATGACTTGGGAAGGGGAGGGTTGCTTGATTTGTTAATTGTTATAAAAGGCACTGAAAATAAAAATGACTTTGAAATTACCTGGAGATAAATAAAAGGAAACAATTCCTAAGAACTTAGACAATCATGGATGATGGACTTGGATATTTCAAAAATCTAGCCATTCAAACACAAGTCATTACGATATCAATGATACAAGAATGTGTAAATTATAAGCAAATTCAAATCCATTTTCTCAAGTCGCATTCCACGGCATGTGAAAGTAATTTTTTTGCTCCAGAGTAAATAGCATTGCTGATGACTAGATGAGTAGGTAGACTTGTCAAGGAAATCATGAATACTGGCAAAATGAGGCGTTGATTGACCTAAAATAAACCCAAACTCATGCTTGTGCTTGCATAGTGATGCTGTGTATCTAAAGGGATAACATATGAATTTTAATCAAATCAAATTATTAAAGTGGGAAGGGGAACCATTATTAGAAATGTTTCTAAGAACTAAGAATGGTCTGAGATGCAGGTTTTTATAAAGGAAGGCTTCTTCAAAATGGTTCTGTCAGTGTAAATTAAATCTTGTTATTACTTTGTTCTGAATATGCCAATCATCAATGACTGGTTTCATTATAGAATATGTACTACCTTTCAATAACCAATTGACCATAATTTTCAAAATTTTTAAAAAGTCCAAAGAATTATAACTTTGTTGGAAAAATACTTATTAAATAGTGCAAATGTATTTTAAAGTCAAAAATTAACAAAATTCTTGTCAAAAATAAGTTCAACACTCTTGTTTTACTCACACGTATTTATGTCCCTTTCCTGCCTTTATACACTCCTTAGTTATGATTTAAAAAAATATCAGCCTTGGACAATTACAAATAAGACACAGTTCTCTTCTTATTTTGAGTTTTCCCTTCAAATAGAGTTCGAATTCAATAGATCAGCAGTGTCACTCAGCAGCCAATAGGAAAGAGGAAGATGGAAAGAGTTGTCTCCAATGTCATCATTTCTTCATTTTTGTGCAAACCATCATAGTGGTATCAGGGGGATTTTAAGTTAAAAGATATTTCATCATAGCCTATTGTCATAAGAAAATTTGTGATGAAGTACACATTCATGTCTATAGTTTCCCCTGAAATGTTTTGCTTCTGACAAACACAGGATGATGAAGAGAAAGCTGAGAATGAAATCCAAATATGATGAGAAATTCATGATCATGAATCAATGATAAATCTTGTCTGTGCAGGATATATATCGACGCATGATGGGACGACGAGTGGGACAAACATGCATGGTAGCCCAGGGAAGGGGTGCCCATAATTATATATGTGGGATGTTCATATTGAAATGAAATTGGATTGAGTTGGAAAATACATGCAGCCTAGCAAGCCCACGCAGGTGTACCAATAATTGAATTTGGGTATCCTGAAGTAAATATTTAGGTACTTTTTTTAATACCAAGAATGGACTATAATATTGTAGGTTTTTTTATATCAGAATTATTCATATACTGCAATATTTGAATATAGATAAGCAGACCATCCTTTATGTATTGTAACAGTATCTAAAGGCTTAGTTGTTGTTTATTATGAAATGGAACATGGAATCAATGTGATTAGGGCTGTTCTTGAAACAATTTCCCCAATATTGATACGTTGGAATGTGGACGCTCGATCATATTTGTTTTATATTTTTCCACTTGTAATGTAAAAGCATGTTTTGCAATGCATTTCTGTCAATATTGTTTTTACATTGCTTAATAGATTCTTTGACAGTATCTACACTGTAACAGTTTTTATTATTATTCAAATTGTGTGAATTTTGTATGAAATTTCTTGCAAAATACAGCATGATGAATTTGTCAATCACATTTATCTGTAAACAACATACCATCCTGCTCCGATGGATATTAATGTATTATGTTATGACATCACTTGTAATGATAAGACATGAATTGTCACAACTTTTGGCTTGAAATACAAAATATGTTTATGTCGTTTGTTATTGATAAGATCGTTATGAGTATCCACATAATGAGAAGTCATCAATGTTTCCACAATCTACAATTTTGACAATTGATACAGCATGACATGTGATGTTAGATTCACCAGTCAAACGATTCTTATGAATTTCGTTATAATATGAAACTGAATGATTTTAGATGCATCATATGATAGATTCATTTCATCAGATAATAGTAGAACAATATGATACCTATCGGCTTAAATTCTCAGTTTCATTATATTATTTGCTAATACAAGAAGGAAAGTCTCCATATTGTAGCAAGTATTATATCATGCCAATATTTTCCTGTAAATAATTAATGGTTTATTTATAAGTGTGTTCATCTGCCCTTCATATGTGCAGATGACTTTCTTTAGGTGATTTTGGATTCAAGAGAGATGCAATTTTGAGAGAATGGTTATATTTAAATGAAATTTAATGATGTTTTAAAATAGTTTTTATCTTGTAAAATGTATTTAGACCTATATTGAATACCTTTGAATAACAAGTACCAGGTGTCCCAAAAATTGGTTACATGTAGAAAATTGATAATTTGCAAAAAGTATAGCAGTTGGAGAATTAAAATTTAGCATCTCACAGCATTATTATTTGTTGAGTTATCAACAAAGATAGATAGATATCTATGTCATAAACGAATTTTTTTTCAAAATTAAACAAAATCGGAAGCATGTTCTGAATACCTTTTAAATAACAAGTACCAGGTGTCCCAAAAATTGGTTACATGTAGAAAATTGATAATTTGCAAAAAGTATAGCAGTTGGAGAAGTAAAATTTAGCATATCACAGCATTATTATTTTTTGAGTTATCAACAAAGATAGATAGATATCTATGTCATAAACGGATTTCTTTTCAAAATTAAACAAAATTGGAAGCATGTTCGTTTGATATAATTTGAACCCTTGTTCAACCCCATGTGAACTTGAAATTGACAGACCCAAACTTAGGTTGTTGTATACCATAGTATGGTTTCTTCCCATTAATACTAACATCATGAATATTAGACAAGTTGTTATGTAATTATGAATGTCATAAATTACTACAGGTCTGAAAATTATCTCGAAATCTGATTTTGGGCAAAAATAGCCACCGATTCAAAATTTTGCTATTTCTAAATGTCGATCAGACTTTTGCTACTAAATGAAGAAAATTATAATTTAAACATGTCCTGTTAAGTTTAAGAATATTTTTTCAAAATTTATACAAGTTTGCAATATTAACAGTTAAAGAATTAATGTTGCCCATTAAAATTTGATTTTGCTTTATGCGTATTCATCAACTTTTGCGCCACAACTTGATTGACAGGTTCAATATTAACAACTCATTCTGGAATTCATGGAATGCAGGTATCCCTAATTTGTATAATGGGTATACTGAAAGACAGTTCAATTATTATCCATTAAAATTTGTATCAAATTTGGTGTAATGAAAAATCTGATCATGATCATTTAGAAACAAATGCACATTAAAATATCACAAAACGTGTGTGCTTATTATATATTTTCTTGAATTTTGAACAAATGCATTTCTGACATAGGTATCTACCTTTGTTGATATGATAACTCAAAAGCTAATTATGCTGTGATATCAACATTTTACGAGTATCTAGAAGAGGGTTGTAATATAATCAATGCAAAGTTTTGTTACTCTGACTACTATAGTTTTAGCACACAGTCATTTTTCTACATGTAACCATTTTTTGGACACCTGGTATATGATAAGCAGAGTAAATACTGAGCAAATTTACCTTATATTAAAACGTATTTTAAACTTGAAAACGTAGACATTCTGTTTGCAATCAATACTTTTTTCATTTTGTTAGAGCCAAGTTCTAGTTTTCCACTTTGTTAAAGCGACATCCTCGTACCATAATCAATTCTTAGAAATGGTCATCCTAAGCATCATTGGACAGCCTTTGTATCAAATTAAATCTTTAGTGTAAGAAAACACAAATGTGTACTATATGACAACAAGTATATCGGAGAATTTTGTATGTACACTTCCCCATATGGAGAATGCGAATTTTGCCGTACCACTTGCACTTTTTGTTACCTTACTTACTTGAGGAAATGGGGCATGGTAATTCGTAATGATCAATGCTACAAGGTCACTGAACATCTTCAGTTGTAATGAGTCCAAGTCATAGGACTCTGCTAAGAATCAGACCCACTTTATTGTTTGGGAAGAACAAATTTGGATGATAATTTTTTTAAAGTAATTACTTAAGGGAATCCTTTTTTTTATGTTCAAAGTTAAAGAGCTGAGTTAATTAAGAAGTACATACATGGAAGGAGGATGGGAGGAAGAAAGGAAGGAGCTTTTGATAAAATTTTTGGTCATTTGTTAAGGCACATCTCACACTGTGACAACAAAGGAGGGGTAACAACAAGGAATGGAGACCTGCGGATATCAGTTTTGAATAGTTCTCAGTCATTGTTAGTTTACATAAATTAATGCTGACAAACTCGCTAGGCGGTATTCTAATTTTGAAATTAGCCTGCCTTTTAAATTAAATGTGACCAATAGATGAGACTTAAACAAATTTACTATTTTACAATATGTGTCCCGTCGCGGCAAAAGGGTGCAGTTGTCGGCTCCTACATGTTGCTCATTGTAGCATATCTGATGCATACAAATAGCATACATCAGATATGCTACAAGGAGCAACATGTACGAGCCGACAACTGGACCCTTTTGCCGCGACGGTCCACATATAGGAAAATGTCTACCTAGTATTATCACATTTTTGCTGTTTGAAATTAATAAACAGTATCCAATGAATTGGACTAGTTCAAAGAGAGCAGCAATAGATAACTAAGAGGTTGTACAGCTAGGAAGAAGGGTCAATTTTTAAAAGCTAAACTAGGTTTGCAAATAATGTAAGAGAACATCTTATTGAGCCTCAGGAAATGGAGCTTGAAGAAGGATACACACTGTAAAAGCACATGCCCCAAAACTGATACAACCTACATTTAGCATAGCATTAGTCTTGAATATAAAGGTAGAATATTTGTATACATACTAAAAATGTATTGTATTACTGCAAAATGGGTCAATGAGATGCTTGATCATGAAATAGCCCAAGGTTTTTACTAAATATTATTAAATGTTCCTTATATATGGCCAAATATAGCAGCTAAGTAACATTGCATTTTATTTTATTATGATTCAATATTAGGACTACATGTATTCACTATATGCCACACTTCTTATGTACAATTTCATATAAGGTTTGACTCCCCAGATTATATATATTGTATATGCTAATAGTTTTTCCAAGTTCCAACAAATTTACTTTTAATCAGCAGAAATGTTAATTGACAAAATTGCATCTTATAATTAATGCCCTATTATGATGTTGAAATGTTCAATATAATCCCTCCTTTCATTAGCTATCCTATTAAGTTTGTAATTTAATTGTCTTTTGCTATCTACTGAATATGATTTTTAAACTAATTAATGTGATGTGATGTATGTTAATTGAAGGTTATCTCTTGTTTAAACTACATTTTGCATTTTAACAGGTCTGTTATAAGTCACATGGCATTGGAAAAAACAATGTCAGTTTCACCTTGAAAGTTGGTTTTTTTTTTATCACAACACCACTGAAAAATAGTAACATATTTAAGCCTACATGTAGCCTTATTTTGATTTGTTGCCACAATGATATGTAACCTAATGGAAACCTGTGAAATAAGTTACATGGAGGTTCACCTTAGTACAAAGTGAAAAAAAACCCACCCTGATACTGTCCAGACATTTTTATTAATTGTGCGCACATTTTCCATTTAAATTACCTTGGAAAATTATAAAGAATACAACCTTGTTGTAAATAAGCTTGACGAGATGGTCACTCAGTGTTTGAAAACACTAATCTCGTTAGTGTGTCGTGACTGTCTGCAATCATACACTTTTATGACCCATGAACATCACTTTTATATTTTACACTCAAAGAAAATAACATGCTTTCATGAATATCAAATTGATTATTTTTGTTAATGGTATATTTTAACATTTTTGTTAACATATTTTTCTTCTTTGAATTAAAAATTTCAAGTATTACGTTTTTTGTTCTTGGATCAAAATTAGGAGTTTGGATATTTGATATTTGATGCTGGGATTCTGACATAATAAACTGCATGATTTTCATTGCAAAATGTGTATGCAATTTAAAACAATTCTATATATGAATTATAGCACCAAATTATGTAAATTCATTAAGGTAGGTTTCACTAAAAATGATATTTAAAATGAAAATCTTGTGTTTTATTTGTAAAGCTTTGTTGTTTTCAAACCCCCATATAAAATAGTTAAATATTAATGAAATGAAAAATAATTGTTTGATTCTGAAAATTTATTTTATTGCAGCTGTTCCAAGGTCATACCTTGACTTTGTACTTTGAATGGATATTGCAATTCCCATAAAACCAGCTTAAAGAAGATTTTATGCATATCAGAATCAGACACAAGAGCCAGGCTTTTTATAGCTTTAACTGATACATAATTCAACATTGTCTGTTGTGAATGCCCATAACTACAGTTCTGTTATACTCCAGATATTCTGAGGAAGTGTTGAAAGCAACCGATTGTAAAATATTCATGCTGGAAGAACATGCAATGTTTCATTTAAAATTTAAATTCACTCAATATGGATTTCTGAGCATTAAGCCAAATAACATTAATAAATTGTCTCAAAGCTCACTAACCAATGCAAAATGTGTTTTCTTTTTTCCCCCCGTTTTATTCAAAACCCTTTCAAAATGTGAATACATGTAAAAAGTACAATACTACTGAATAAAGTGTGATTTAGATGTTTTAGGTATCTGAAGACATAGACTCCTAGGGTACATTTGAGGTTGAACTATTGTAAGGAAGGGGAAACATTTTTTGATTCTGAATATTGCAAATATTTGTCATTGGTAGAACAAGTGATTGTTGTCTCAATTCATAGAGCACTTTCCGTCTGATGATGATATATTGATAACAAACAAACATAAAAACAAATGAACAAACAACTACAAGTTTCTTTTCAAAATTTATGATATATATATTATATAAAACTTTTGTATTTGATATCTTCAACAGGTATATATTATGGGACAGATTTCAGAGTAACCTTTTACAGGGGTGTGATTTGCCCAGATTTGTCTTGATTTTTTGTAATATATCCCAGTAGTTTTTCATGAGTAAATCACTAGAAAAACTAATCACACAAACTGGAAAAAATCATGACAAAGGAATTTTAATCTGAAACTGCCTCCGAAATGATGTTCCCCCAAATATAAAATGTAGAAAAACCCTCGAGCGGACACACCCCCACAAAAACAAGACCCGCGCGCGGCGCGCGCCGCGCTATAACACACTCCCAAAAGATAAAAAAAAAAACCTAAACAAAACCCCGCCTTTGAAAAAAGAAAAGGAAGCCGGAAAAAAGTGACATACAAAGAAATTGTTCAAAAGTTACAATACAAAATTGCTTATAAATGATATATTTTTGTAATAAGAGGAATCTTACGTAAATACAGCAGAGGAAAAAGTAGCCCTGGCTGGTTTCATCATTATAGCCCACTTCAGAGGATTGCATATAATATCTAATGAGGAATCGGTAAGCGAGCATTTTGACATTTAGGGTACTTGCTCATTTATTAGGTTTCTTAATAGTTTGCCCAGATGTGTGTGCACTTTAGAGATGAAAGTTGATCTCTGATGCAGAGTAAAGTGGCTGTTTATGGAGATTAGGAGATGAAGTACTTGGATACATGTGTTTACAAATGTAAATATGGAATGGGTGTATCTAAGCAAGCCCATATGGTAAAGTTTGCTTTTTGATGTGATTGATTCGACTGGAACATGTAAAGGATTGTCTCATTACTACTAATTTTTCTTAAAATAGATTTTTTCAATCAGATTTTTGTCAGTTGTAGAATGGTTCATTTTTACATCTGGTGACAATTGTTCAGCTCAATGAAGGTTATTCTTCAGTTTGAATGATGGTTTTTCAAATTTGGTAAAATTATGAAGTGTATTTTGGCTTTTTGAAAGCTTTTAATATAGACTCTTATTGAACTTAAGATAACTAAGGCCAGGTTTGAGTTTTTCTTGATAAAGAATATTGTATAACAGTTCCTGTGCAAAAAATATTCATTATTCAGTAAAATTTTATGTATATATATCAATGTGAATAATTACTGTTTTTTGATAGAATATACGATGCCAATAAAAAGTATTCTTTGCCAAAACACTAAACCTGTTCAAACTTACCAAGAACTATTTTTATGGTGAAGTTATTAGTCTTAATGTACAGCTCATGACCTCTTCACACAATATCTTCCAGGTTCTTGATTATTTTTAATGAATTAACTCTGTTTAGCCAAAATAAAGATTTTTTCTTGCTTTAAACCGTCAAACGATTTCCATAACCCATACATTGCAACTATTTTTTCATCAGCTATTCAAAGATCCGAGTCCTAAACCGAATTAAACAGACATCATGGAGATACTATTTTAGCACTTTTCTAAAACAGTTGCTATATTTCAGCTTCAAATCTGTGATGTTTAAATATTCTTCCTAAGTAAATATATATTTAGATAATGTCAATGTTCTATTTAAGTTTCATAATGAAATGAAATCAGATCATCTGCCTTCGAGTCACACCTGATTTTTGTAAAAATTCAATATATCTTGCCCCAATTTTATTCCTGGGTTTAATTTCTAACGTAAGTGAATAACATGTAAAGCTTGAAATAATTTCTCCAGAATGTAACATAAATGTAACCTTAGGGATGCTATAGAAATACAGACAGATGATAAGAAATTGAATAGAGAGATGGAGTAGGAACGGAAAAGAAAGAGAGGAGCACTAATTGGTGGTTATAATCCGACTCTATGGAATCAGTTGGTTTGGACTCAAGTCCCCTACAGCATTGAGTTGACAATGGGTGAAAGGCTTTGATTTCTAGGATGTGGCCAACATTGTAAAAGATAACAAGACAGTTCATGAACCTTTTTAAAAGGAAATAAGAGTGTTTCAACCGCATGGTCATTGCCATGAGGAGTAACGTGGGATTTTATTAAGTCGTGAAGTACAAGCTGATGGATATGTTGTTGATAAATATTGATATTGATAAATAACAGTGCCATCATTTATGGGTTTTTAAAAAAAAATTCTAATGACTGTCTCCAAGACAATGATCACACAGAGCTAGGTCTGTTCTCATGCTTTGTAAGTTATCTCTTTATAGACAAAGGTTTTAGTGTACAAAAGCAATTAATCTTAAAAGTGCAAAAGGGACCTGTCAATCAAATTATGGGATTGGGTATTGACTTCTATGAGGAAAAGCATAGTAGCCAGGGCTTTTTGCTTTTGCTTCCGCAAATGTAAACACCCAAGAATTATTATGGATTACAAACTCAACAGTTCATCTATATATGGAGACTAGCTATCATGGTACATTGATATATCAAAATATCAAATGGTTTGAGAAAGAGGCAACAATTGGGACATGATATGGTCATAAAATTATCCCAAGACTAAATTTAAAAACTACTGTTAATTAAGGCCAAGTAAATAAAATTTAATGTTTCTTGTCTGGGTTTTTGAAGAAAGATTTCTGATTTGGTGCCATTTTTACATGTTTAGTGCACAAATATACTAAGTTTTGAGAGGAAGACCTCTAATGATCACAAAACTCACCTCAAATTCTTCATCACACATTTTGCAAGGATCAAGAATAAGTTTGACTTTCTTAGAAATATTCATGAACAAGTAATAATCAAAAGTTTACAAAATAAAAATGTGAAAATCTGCATAAAAGGAGGTGTGGGGGATGAGAAACATAAAAGTTTTTTTTTTTCTTTGCCTAATGTCAAACATCTAATATTTGTGGATATTCTCGTTAGATTCTTAATGACTGAGGACAGGTGCACGCTCAATTACTTTTGCTAAATACTTGGATTCTGCAGAAACACCTCACAAATGCATTAGAAATGACTCGCAGATGTTTCTCTAACTGGGACAAATATCTTAACAAGTTATGTAATAAATTTTATTGGAACAATTTTAACAAATATATTTCCTTTGAATCAATAAATTGGATGATGAATATAATTTGTTTTGACAATGATTTTTGTCTGCACATAGAATATTTATTGCATAATGTTATTTTTCATTTGTAAGTGGTTTCCAGTAATTTGTTTTGAGTTGTTATTTTTCCATTTTATTACATTAATGGCATGATGATTCTGCTTATTATTAGAGTAAATGTTGGGTAACAAAATGCTGTTTGTCTTTCTGTCCTGTGGTGATTGTTTTTGTTATTCTCTAGTTAGATTTGCTATCTTAAGCAGATACCTCTTCCTAAATTATGGCAAGAAAAGGTTCTATATCTTGGTTGTGCTTTTACATGGGGACCCATAAAATGGTAGATTTGTTACTTATGAACGATTTGTGTATCGATTTTGCCATATCTCTTCAATTATCCTATGAAATGTCATAAATTTGGTATGTTTAGTGTTTCAAGAAATTAAGAATAAAACTCAAATGAAGTTGCTAATTTATAAGGGTACAGTTGAGACATCATGAAAATTGTATATCTATATACTTTCTGTCATATCTTTTTAATATTCTAATAAATTGTTTTAATTTTGATTTTTTAAAGGTAATTTATTGGTTTTCAAAAACAAATTATCTGTTTAATTAGCACAAACATCTTGTTAAAAGTTGATTAGCTAATTCGCAAAATATTCAAAAAGTCAATAAATCAAAAGCTCATACCACGTGTATCAAAAAAAATTGTGCACAGATTAAAACTGATCTTGACCTTGATAAAAGCACCAAATCATAAATTTCTTGTTATTGTAGTAAAGCAGATTTAATAAGCTTTCATATGCAGACAAAATGATAGAAATCGGATGAAAAATAAAAAAGATGTGACCAATTTTGTAAGTACGTCTCTTTTTCTTCCATTCCAATGGGATTTACACAGTTAAGCAAGGTATTACATATCACAATTACGGGTTCTGGCTTTATGATCCTAAAGAGACGTACTCACAAAAATGGTCATATCTTTTTTTATTTTTCATCCGATTTCTATCATTTTTTCTGCATTTGAAAGCTTATTAAATCTGCTTAACTACAATAACAAGAAATGTATGAATCGGTGCTTTTATAAAGGTCAAAATCAGTTTTAATCCGTGCACAATTTTCTTTGATACACGTGGTATAGATATATGATTGACCAATGACCATATCAAATTTTCGCTTCAATATTCAGAAGATAAGTTTCATAATGTCATGTATGTCATTTAATTGATACTTCCTAATTGATGTCCAGAGTATCACTGATAGATATTCCCAGCATGTGGATTAGGTAACATGAGATATGGTTGTTCAGGACATCAATTTTTAATATATGTCTTATTGTGTCTCTTTTTCAAAAATCCGTCGAGCACATTTAAAGGTAGTATCATTTTGAAAATTGTTGAAATGCTAATACAGGATTGGAATTGAGTGGGAGGAAATAGTGTAAGAACAGGAAATTTGATATGTGTAGAGATAATGAAGATACATGGGAGACTATTTGAAGTAAATGGCGATCTGTAATTTCATATCGGTCCTTGACTTGGTTGGAAAGGAATTAGCTTTTTATCTTGGGTATACTGTACCAGTGCATGATTTATTTTATAATACCGGCCATCTATGTTCTGATGTGGTGTAGCTCTATCAAACTTTTGTTTTACCCTTATTTGTAATATTGTTCGACTTTTATAGTGATTTTTAACTGTTGTATCGTATCTGACCATAACCTTTTCAACTGTGATACAGCAGATTTTCTGATAACAAGTTAAAGCAATATCACTTGAAATATAGGGCCCTCTGATTTTGTTGTATATCTGATTTTGACATAAGGGTATTCCATGTGTGCTTTTCTACCCTATGAAAAAGCAAAAGTAAAGTTTAGTATAATTTCATTGCAATAGCTGATCTTTTTTATTTAACATGGTATACAAAAAGTGTGGCATTTGATAAAACATGTGCTGTGTACTTTTGATGGATCTTGCATCACATGGGCGTTTCAGATGTATTGGATGGATTTTAGCAGAATCTTTTTCTCTAGAAATGTATTATATGACATTAAACTAAATACACAAAGAAGTATTATTTTGTAGAAAGCAGAAATTTATAGATAAAAAGTGATAAAAAGCCGTAAGAAGTAATATTAACACAAACGGAAATCCCTTATCCTTTAAACTTGACTTTGTGGGTTATTTGTTTCTGATTTGTGGATTATTAAAACAAGAAACTACCTTGTGTAGCATGATAAAGTGTGCGTAAACCTGCTTAGGTGTAAATTACTTGCAAATGGAAAATGTTTGTGCTTTCAAATTTGATTTGTGAAGATAAGGTACATATCAGCAGTGCAAGCTTTTCATAAATATATGCCAATTTTCCCCTGGGAGATTTCATAAGTAAGAAAATTGATCAAAATTGGAACTTTTCTCTATGCCCTTGCAGAATATACGTTAAGCAAATATAAATTAGGAGCAAAAAAGAAATGGTTGTATCGTGAGGCAAGTGAATGGAGCCGTTTTAGCTCAGATTAAAGTTAAATTAACGCAAGTTGAGAATAGTCACGTCGTTGACCGACTTGAGTGTATGCGATAGCACAGTGTTGTTAAATAATGCTGGATTCAATTGAATGGTGATAGAATCAATGGAAAACAAATGGTAATTAAAATTCTTCACTACCTTAATTGCATTCAATACAGTTTATTATCTTTGCATTAATCATCGAGCCATCCTTAAAGGGTTGTCTCCATTTTGGCTGAGGTATGATAGTTTTAAAGCAGAAAGTCAAGTTTTTAGTTTTTTCCGCATCGCAAATTAATTTTCCAGTGGGTGAATTATACTACTATCGTTGCTATAAATACTTGGCCTGCCTTTGGCATTGAACGAAATTATTAACTTGTTTTCTTTTTACCCTTTTCCCTAAAGGCATAAGATTCATTTGTGAACACTTCATGTTCTATTTTCTCTTTCAGAGAGAGATGAGCCTGCAATATAAAATACAAGATATAATCTATAACAAAAAAGTCACAAGTTACATGGGGAAAACAGTTTTTTGATTGAATATGGAAGCTGATTTTGTACAAACTGTCCTCAATTAAGTCTTTTTTTGGATGGTGTGAGGGAATAGAAAAGATGCCATTTGTGATGGTGCAATTAAACTGTTGTAACATAGTCTTAAGTTATGTTATGAATTTCATTTCTTTTAGGGTGCAGTTCAATACTTGTTCTGAATAATGGCAACTATACCGTCAGTTCCAGCCGGTCAGCTGCTAGTTGATTCTTGAAGTGACTCCCAACAGTTATCAATATTGCAAGAATCACCCAAGATAAAATTTGGTATATAAAGACAGCAGATTTGGAAGTGGTAGTTTAGTAATATTTACAGAACTTAACAGAATTGAAATACTTTCCTATTGTTTGTTTTTGTTTTTATTGTTGTTGAAATACTTTCCTATTGTTTGTTTTTGTTTTTATTGTTGTTGATAAATGTTAGTTCAAGGCTAAGTAAGTAGTTTCCTGCAGACATATTTTGGAAATTAATGTTTCCATGATTCACATTACAAGCGTATGTTAAAAGAAAAGGCAGATTGATAATTGGCAAATTGAAAGCATACATATTCTTGTGAAATGTATTTTATTCAGATTGATTCATAAAAACAGCTTTCTTAAATGCGTCTCACATAAATTTATATCAAGCACAACAATATGAATGACATTTTGTAAACACAAATAATAACAATACTGGGAAAAGTGATTGTTGTCATTCAATTGCATTGTTTCTGTAATATAGTTTGATTTTCTATTGCAAACTAATTCTATACACTACGCATTTCAGTTTTTTCTCCACTTGCAGTACACATCTCATCTCCATTTGAAATTGATCTGCTATACCGTTCAATATAATGTCATATCAATAAATAATTATCAAGTTAAAAACCTAGATAATGGTGTCTATGCAATGTGTTACATCTACACATTACAATGTAGTGTGTGATATGGTGTTAAGATTTATGTGTTCGGAAATAAGTAATGGGGTAGCAATTAAATATTGATGATTTGAGGGAATTCAACGTCCCATGCTTTTTGTTTGGTATTACCACATGTATACGTGATAAACTCTGTGTGCAGCCGTCACTTGGGTGTTATTGAATGCATACGAAAGTATCGTGGAGAGATAA
>JXSR01S006181.1:38164-55171 GCA_000969725.1 Ophiothrix spiculata
TGAAGTAAACATTTGGTAACAAAATCACATTGTTTGTCTTTCTGGTGGTGATTGTTTTTGTTATTTCTCTTAAGAAGATAGCTGTTCCAAAATCATGTCAACAAAGGTTTTATGTCTTGCTGTATTGATGTTTTGGTAACTGTGTTGTATTTCTAATCTAGTTGCATCACATTGCAATTCTGTTATATTTTTATATATTATACTTTGACTTGCTTGTTTCTCTCTCTTTTTTTTGATGATGTCGCACATATTCTGTACACCTAGTTTTATAATAAAGTATGTTATAACATTTGCTATCAATAGCAATTCCAAAATTTTGGCAAACAAATGATGATCCTACAGTAACTAGTTACAATTGCTCTTTGAAGAAGATAACCATTTTAAAAGTATAAACAAGATGCTCTCCATCACAACAAAACAACTGTGTTTTATAAAAGATTATCGAAACAAACAAAATCATAATATCAGAATACAATAAAAAGGCTATTGGAGTATCCCATGGAGGTATAGCTCAACAAAGATTACTGTTATGTATCTTGGTTGAAAGGTTTATCTTATGTAAGAAAACAGTTTTCTTACAATTAATGTGCAACTAGACAATGCTTAGTAGTGAGAATGGTAAGAAGTTTAATGGAAAGGACATTTAGCAAGATGTTAGCAAAATATTATTTCCTGTGTGCCTTGCTAAACGTTTTAGCTTCATGGTATATTTGATATTGCTTTAATAATAAAATGATTGTTTATGAACTAGCAGAATATTTTTTAACCCTAACCGAACTGAGCAATTCTCTGTTTAAAAACTCCTCGGAAATCTGCACGTGAAAAATGGCGGGTTTCCACCTGGAATCAAACCCGGGACCTCTCGCTTCCCAACCCAACTTGTCACTATGTCAAGCTATCGAGCACACGCTGCCATGGCAGCGATTTTGTGACCATTGCTAATTCTGGTCTGTGATGTATTTGGACTTTTCCTACCTATGTGGATTGTGATTTGTTGTGATTTTGTACAGCTTTAATGAAGTGGGTATTTTTTTATTGTGTACATTATCATAGAATGTAAGTTTTTGTGATGTGTGGTATTCAAATTACTCTAAAGTTTTCCTATGGATCTCACATTACCATTTTGAGATTTTACAATGTCAAATTATCACTTTACCAATTAGTAGAAGGCTTTTTCATGTTTTAGTCAAAATTGGTTTTGCCAATACATTTTATTATGTAATTGACTCAAGACATTTAGGGGAAGCAGGTGGCGCAGGGGTACTTCCCTTGCCTTGCACCAATGAGCCCACAGGACTGTCACGGTTTCGAACCCCAGTCTAGTCGTGTATGTGCAATTTGTTGCCATTCCGAACTTGCTTCCGCAGGTTTTTCTCCGGGCGCTCCAGTTTTCCTCCTGCAATAAAACTGGCAAATAAATCTGACCATCTGACAGAGGACCCTCATGGAAAGCAGTGCTAGACACTGATGGGTCTATCCTCTATAAATATGTCATATTTATTTATTTTATTTGTGTATGATATAATTATTATCTTGTCATTTCAGAAATCACATTGTTAAAACAAATTGTTTAAATGCTAGTACAAGATTCATATTGAGTAGGAGGCAAATGATAAGAACAGGAAATTTAATATGCTTGTAGATAATGAAGACATATGGGAGACTGTTTAAAGTTAATGGTTTTGTGGTTTGTAATTTCATATCGGTCCTTGACTTTGTTGGAAAGGAATTGGCTTTTTATCCGAGGTATCCTGTATCATTGCATTATCAGGCATTTATGTTCTGAAAAAAACTATGCAAGTATGGCCAATAAAATAGTATTAAATATTTTTTGCCTTAATTTCATCATTGTTTCATTTTTATGAAAGATATTTACACTGCATTATCATTCTGTTAGTTACTGTGGAAACTCCCATCGTAGCAAAATGGCTTATGTGAAGGGTCAGAGGGTGTTTTAAGTATTTCCCACCATTCAATTCAAACTTTTATTTCCACAGCTTATAAACAACACACTGAGTGAACCAACTGCCATAGACTTATATGACAAAACTACTCATGGAAAACTTGCTATAGAAAATTTATTATAATGTTGAAGTGTGAATGAAAAAGATTTTCAGAAAGGGGATAATTACAGCTTGATATCAATGTAAACAAATCTCACTTCGACAGAGTTTTTCATTCCCAAAATACAGCTTGAAATAGAGTAACTTCAAACTGTTTACCACACAAATGAATACAGTAGTGGGGTGACCTTGGTGAACATTCCATTGGGTTTACTGAAATGTTGCTGTGTGTTATGGGAAGAGCTTTAATCACCCTTTGGTGAAGGGTTAAGTAAAATTCTTCCTAATTTCTTCAACCTGGCTATATTTGTATTTAATGTGTTGCACAAAAATGTCCTGTTTCTATTGTGGTTTTGCTTCATATGTATGCAAAACACTGAATTCATAAAATAGCATTCTCTAAAGAATTCATGAATTAGCATTCTCTAAAGAGACTTATCTTTTCTAATATGGAAAGGAAACATAAATAGATTGAGAAGTAATGATAACACAAACTGAACTCATGAACCCAATGATCTTGAGTTTGTGAGTTTTCAATTTGTTGCTGATTTGTGGATTATTAAAACAAGTAACTGCCTTGAATGGCATGATAAAGTGTGCTTGAACCTTCCTAGGTGTAAATTGCAAATGGAAAATGTTTGTGCTTTCAAATGTGATTTGTGAAGATTAGGTACATATCAGAAGTGCAAGCTTTTCATGAATATGTCAGTTTTTCCCTGGGAGATTTGTTAAGCAAGAAAATTGATCAAAATTGGAATTTTTCTCTTTGCCCTTGCAGAATATATGTTAAGCAAATTTAAATTAGGAGCAAAAAAGATATGGTTGTATCATGAGGCAAGTGAATGGAGCCATTTGAGCTCAGATTAAAGTTTATCGTAAGTTGAGAATAGTCAGGTTGTTGACCGACTTGAGTGTATGCGATAGCACAGTGTTGTTAAATAATGCTGGATTAAATTGAATGGTGTTAGAATCAGTGGAAAACAAATGGTAATTAAAATTCTTCACTACCTTAATTGCATTCAACACAGTTCATTATCTTTGTAATAATCATCAAGCCATCCTTAAAGGGTTGTCTCCATTTTGGTTGAGGGGTGATAGTCTTAAAGCATAATCTCATGTTAGTTTTTTCACCACCACTAATATGTAGCTGATTATGTAGAAACAATTAAGTCTTTTTTGGGGGTGGTTTGAGGTAGTTTCCATTTGTAATGAGATGGTGCAATTAAATTGTTGCAGCATCGTTTTAAGTTATGTTAGATGAATTTAATTTCTTATAGAGTGCAATTTAATACTCATCTGGCATTTGACCACATAACTGCCGGTTGTGGGCCCGACATTCTGAGTAATGGCAACTTTACTGTCGGTTCCAGCCAGTCAGCTGCTGGTTGATTCTTGAAGGTACTCCCAACAGTTGTCAATATTGCAAAAATCTGAGAATTGAAATATTTTTATTGTTGTTGATAAATGTTAGTGCAAGGCTAAGTAAGTAGTTTCCTGCAGATGTATTTTGGAAATAAATTTTTACATGATTCACATTACAAGCATATGTTAAAAGAAAAAGCAGATTTATTGACAAATTGAAAGCATACATATTCTTGTGAAATATATTTTATTCAG
The DNA here is from genome assembly GCA_000969725.1 of Ophiothrix spiculata. NCBI lineage: Eukaryota > Metazoa > Echinodermata > Ophiuroidea > Amphilepidida > Ophiotrichidae > Ophiothrix > Ophiothrix spiculata. The sequence goes on from JXSR01S006181.1 coordinate 41,845, forward strand.
ATTGACTCCTAAAAACAACTTTAATTAATGCGTCACACATAAATTTATATCAAGCACAATATGATTGACATTAGTAAAAACAAATAATAATGATACTTGTGAAAAGAGATTGTTGTCATTAAGTTCCATTGTTTCTGTAATATACTTGGATTTTCTATTGAAAACTTATTCTATACACTACGCATATCAGTTTTTTTCTCCACTTGCAGTACACATCTCATCTCCATTTGAAATTGATCTGCTATACCGTTCAATATAATGTCATATCAATAAATAATTATCAAGTTAAAAACCTAAATAATGGTGTCTATGCAATGTGTTACATCTACACATTACAATGTAGTGTGTGATATGGTGTTAAGATTTATGTGTTCGGAAATAAGCAATGGGGTAGCAATTAAATATTGACGATTTGAGGGAATTCAACGTCCCAGGCTTATTGTTTGGTATTGCCACATGTATACGTGATAAACTCTGTGTGCAGCCGTCAATTTGGTGTTATTGAATGCATACGAAAGTATCGTCGAGAGATAATTGCCTTGGACTGTGATGTAGACTAACACACAGTGTGATAGTACACAATAATAAGGAGTGCATAGTTGCAGAGTGGCATGTAACCGACTAAACGACTTAGTCGATGGATGGGAAAGATTATGGGTTACCTATGACAGCAGACGCCGTGTGGGCTCATCAAACCAATCTTGGATTTATATTACTAGGGATATACATTTGGATTTATTTTGTGTGTCAAGTGGAATTATATAGAAAAGGACAGAAGCCGAGGATTGTTGTTTAATGACATAAGTAATGAAGGATGAATCGAAGTAGATTAAAAGAATGGCCGACATCAAGCGACTTCACCAGCTTCAACAGAGGGTAGGGGTCATGTAATCAGTGTTTTCTTGATTGAATGAAACCATGTTATCTTTCATAAGTTCTTATTAACAAGTGATTAATGATTTGTAAAGATTTACTCTGCATTGCATGTGGATTGAGTCCAGTTGTTTATATTGTTTACTGGCTGGCATTAATAAGATTGAAGAGGCTGCAAGTTGTATATGGTATGCCCTATCACTGTGTGATGCAAGTCCCTGTATTAGGTTTCCTTTTACTGCCAGGTATTTATTTCTACTTAAAGCAGCTTTGTCTGGCTGTAAGGTATCTGGAGCCTCAACTAGGCTTATCTGGAATCCTGATTCCCTAACCCTGTCTGACCTATATATTACCGGATGATTCTTTCATCTAAAGGTAATGTTTGAACAACATGAGGATATAATATATGCTTGTGTATCTTTATTCAATCTTTGCTTGCATCTTAAGTTTAACCAGTAAATAGGGGAATGACATGACTGATTATAGTGTTCAGAGGTGTGAAATGGAATTAATAAAGGATATATTGATTGGCTGACCTTCGATGTTGCGATACTTCAGTTGATACTGTTTCTGACTAAGAACATAGAACATCTCATTTAATTACTTTCAAATAGGGTGAGATTTATTACTGCCCCTAATAGGTTTGCATCTCATTTGCATATTATTCGTCAGTACTAATTCTGGATAATTTTGCCATGCAAGGGTTTGGACATTTTATTTGAAAGATATATTTTAGTTTTTAGTAAAAGATTGTTTGTATATCCTAGGAAACCATATATATAGTTTCAAAATTTTACATGAATAATAAAATGAGTAAATATCCAAATGGAAAAGACATTTATTGAAATATCACCATGGATTAGGCAAATGCATTATTTATGTCGTAAGTGGTTTTATTGGATAAATGGTATTATAAGGAAATATAGAATCAGGTATGCAAGAATTTAAAAGAAAAGTACTCTATGGCAACAGACCATTATCACATTAAGAGCTTTGAAACATAAATGAAAATAAATTTTTCTCGTTTTTCGTCTGTTAACATGACCATGATGCTGTAAAATGTTTGGGTGAAATACAAGGATAAATGGAAAGTCTTGATAGGACTTCTGAAATAATAGACAAATTATTGACGAAAATAATTCCAACTATTTACAATTAGAGAATAAAAGATAAGATTTCTTGTTTCGCCTGTCATCTATCGTCTCATAATGGATGGGCGTACATTATTTTGAGTAATGGGTGCCCTCGCCTGTCATCTATCGTCTCATAATGGATGGGCGTACATTATTTTGAGTAATGGGTGCCCCCGCAGGGGGGCTATCTTTTATTCTCATTCTTAGTCACAAATTTGAATCATTTTTATTCCAAAAACGATGTAAGTTCAATGCCAAAATCTATAAACATTATCATGGAAAAACATACACCCCTATTCACAACATGAAATGATTCCAAACCCAGTAAAGCTGTTCGCGCCGGATGTGTGCGTATACCTGCATCGCGCCGTGATTTTGAACGCGCGGCTCCACTGCGTTTCACGCTGAACGCACTGTCATCTATCGTCTCATAATGGATGGCCAAATTTCCTTATTAGGAAGTTAAATCGCACTCATTGACTAAGAATGTATTTTCCTTTTCCCCCTTTTTTTTTTTCTTTGTTGCTTTAAATGCTCAAAAGTTGTTCTTTAAACATTTTGTACTTGTTCTGTATCATAGGACCACAAGTTTCCATCTTCAAATAAATAAGAAAGCATTTGAGAAAATATATTTTGTCAGGAAAGGAATTTTAAATGTCACAACCAGAGCAAAAGAAATCTTCATTAGCGTGTTTTTTAATGAATTATTTCAATTTTTTATAATTGTAATCCGGGCTTTGTTATTTAAAGAAATCTGCATACTCTCCATTCAAAAAAGAAACTAGCAGTATTTGTTTTGCTATTGACAGTTATGATGAAAACCTGAAGTGCCCATCTTTGCTGTGAACATCTCTTCAATCAACCTCTCCCGGGCTATAAAGAATGACGTTTTCCAGCAATATCTCTACTGTCATCATGAACTAAAATAATGTCTGGGTAAGAGGCAAAAGACAATTATTGGTTTGCTCTCTAAGGCTGTGATGATCCCTAAGGCATTACGACTTTGAGACAAGAAGTTAGGATAGGATTAGTTAATGAGACACGTCTCATTAGATTGAATGGATGCCTTTTCTTACAAGATTTGTTAACAATGTGAACCATTTTACTCACTCACTTTGTTATCAATATCTTATGAGAAATATGACAACTTGATTAATTTGATCCCTTGTAAGATTTTCTATCATTTTGTGCTTCTGATTTTTTATCTTGCAAAAATAGCCTTTGCCACCAATGCCTATTGTGATGTAGATTATGGCTTGTTTATTCAGAGTGTTAGAACTCAGTGTTAAGTAGAATTCTGTAATTAGGTTGATTTCTATCTCTTTATTATTCCCTGAAATGTTTTTTTTTTCAATATGGATACATCTTTGTGTGTTAAAATAAATACCTTTTAGTAAATAGATCTTACTAACTATATCAGTAATTTACGAACATATTCTTTAAAGAGGTATCTTTAAATTTGCACATTTGTGTATGTATTTCAGAATATGTATTCTTTCGTGACATAATGCAATATACAAAGTGCTTTATGGTATGTACATCCACAATAGCAACAACCGATTTTATATCTATTTATGTTACTTAGGTTGTAAGGTTGTATCAAAATATTGTTGTAGCTGTGATTCCCTTGGACACGTCTTGTAGGCTGTAGGAGGCATGGTAAATTCCTGATTAAATATTGGTTTATCTTAATAGAAGTTAAGCATATCTGAGGCATATCGAGAGGTACCTCATAGTCAATATCATTTAATTTATATATGCCCTTTTTTGTAGAATACATTTTGCAAGGAGCAATAAGAGGTTCCTACTTTTGAAACCTATGACATCAGATTACTTGTGTTGTTTTTTGCTTTAGGTGTGTAAATATTACTGCAAAATTCAAAATAATCATTACAGAATTCACATCATAAAATTCAAATGACATTTGAAATAGCTATGGGCCATTAGATTTCTGGTATACTTATATATGTGGTTTGGACTAGCTGTTTTTGAGAATTTAATTAAGAAGAATCAAAGGTGGGACATGTATATAACATTACCATGGTAGGTTAATGCAAAATATACCAAATATGTCTCCTAGTAGCCTAGATACTTCATCAAATTGCGTTAAAGAGACGAATGTACCATCCAGACGCAAAAATAAAGTTGTAAACGCTCCTCCTTCAGTGCTGGAGGCAATAGCAGTTTAGTGACGGATGGAAGATAAAAACAGGTCATCATTCTATCAGTGAAATTGGGTTAAGCTTAATTTGTGTTTTAGCTAGGTATCTAAATGTCGCTTCATCATGTTAGTTGGTCTCATTGCATTTGCTTGGTTTACCATTCATCATGCCTACGTTCACTCTTGAAGTTGTTGAACTCAAGTGCGTTTCACAAGCACAAGAGCTAGTTCTGCAAAATATTTTTCATTTAGATTTTGATAGATTGATGACAGTAGAATAGAGTTTGCTCTTTATTATTAAAGTTGAAAAATGTTTTCAAAGACAAAATTACAGTTTTAATTTCATTAAATGATATTGATATAAATAGGGACAGGAGCATGTTAAAATTAGATGATATTAATATTTTAATCTTAATTTTGTTATGTTTCAAAAATGTGAAAAAAAGGAATCCGATAAAAGATATTTCATGGCACTTCTGACTGATGTGACATAAATTACCAAGAACCTATGCCACATGTGACCCTACACCATGAACGAGTCGCAAGGGCAGAATTTTTTTTCTTTTTCCGTACTTGCAAAGTACATAATATAATGATTAAGATGACACACGATTGAAATTCACGTAGTATCTACAAGTGAAGTTATAGTCCTGAAGCAAAGGTTGTTTTACACTGGAAGGGAAAAAATGCACTTGGACAACAACAACAACACTAACGGCAACAAAAATGTGTTCGAAGATAACATGACAAGCAGCCAGATATTTTCACTTGATGGTCCTCAGGCGATGTAGATGTTTTATATTTTGGTATAATTTTTTTAGATAAAACTTGCAGGAATTTTGAAGAAACCATAATATTGTGAATCTGTTATTTTCCATTCTGCCAAAATTCAACCTTTGTTTGTATTTTCTCTTACAGCAAAAAAATAAGGTTTGCCAACTTTATGGCTACTTTGTTGTGTTCGGTCACATATGTCATTTGAATCTCCTAAGGTATTAAATCGAGTTGTAGCAGTAAGGTGGTCTTATCAAAATAGGGATTTGTTAAAAGAATGAAAGTGCAGGTCATGTTGGGACCTTTATCTTGGGGATATCACTGATGTTTTCATATCATAAGAGTGATTTCAATTGAATTTGTTTTTAGTTGTGTATGTTGCTTGGTATTTCATTGTTTGCAATGGCCGTTATAGCTAAGGATTTGGGATTTTAGTAGTTCTTATACTCATTTAAAAATTAACAAATACTCGAGTCGTAGAAAAAAAGATGTAACAGATATTTTCTCTATGTAAGCAATGAAAGTGAGGATATTGTCTCGTCAGATTTTAGCGGAACTTAGGAAATGACAGTGCTATTTCATCTTCATGGAGAGAGTAGATGTTTTAACAAGTTCCAAATTGATATACCCTATTCACTCGTCCAATTCAACTATGTATTTTCTGAATGTATGTCACTGTAGCATTGGCTTATTTCATCCTAGTGTGCCAAAAAATGATGTCTAAATACTTTTATAAATGCTTAATCATAGAGAAGGGTGATTTGTCAAACTATTGAAAGTTGGAATATTTAAAAAGTTAAAGGTTTGTCAGTCGGAAAATAGTTGAATTGGACGAGTGGATAGGGTATTTATAGACACTGTCAAGTACTAAACCCAAGTGCAGGGTCACTACCATAGATTGTGTGCTTTTTAAATTACCTCTTACTATAGTATTGACAAGTTTCACATATTTTGTACTTTCAATTAAGTTTGAAAAATGAAGAACTTGGCTTCAGATTCCCAATTACCTGATAGTGACATATATTTAAAAAGAGTTTGAAGTTAGATAATAATAATAATAACTGGTTTTTGTATAGCAATTTTCCATTTAGATCAAACTGCTCATGATTCGCTGCAGGTAGATCGTTACAATCATTTCATTTCATTTAGGCGTTTTGCGGCCTTTACAAGCGATATCCTATCGGTAGTTAGATTGTAATATGTACCCTTTATGCAGCTTCCAATATCCTTGGTGGGGGCAGAATATGATGGACAAATCTGTTGACAGTTTTAAGTGCAGGAGGCAGACCGGCAGTAGCGAGTATGGACTGAAAACCAAATGCACGTACAGTGCCTGTACCGGGATCGAACCCACAACAGTTCTATTGGCTCATTGGTGCAAAGCGAGGGAAGTACTGCTTCCCCTGTATGCATTTTTGAAAAACATAGAGAAACACCATTAATTGATTAATGTTCCATTGGTTTTGGTCAAGAAATTAGTTTGACATATAAATAAATAGATTAGACATGTGGTTCTCTGTCTTGGTAGAAGTGAAGTTGGTTTTCATCTTTGAAAGTTCTAATAGTATTGATTGTGATAGAAAACCAGATTTTGAATGCTTCAAATCAAATTTACCAAAAATGTACATTAACAGGTTTTTAAGTGAAGTTCATGCCTAAATTTCCTTGATGATAGTGGTTTCCAAATGGCTTGTTTTGGATTACATTATTTATCAATTTAAGTTGAACTTTATTGTTTTTAGTACAAATCACTGCCATGATGTTTTGAAACAAATTTGCAATTCCAGTTCTTATATAGCTCTGACTGAACCATTATCTAAGAGCAAAATCCACTAGCCAACCATAGAAGGTCTATGAGCCAACCCCAGTAGCTGGCTGACGGCTCAGCTAGAACGCCTCGCTTCAGCCGCTAAGCGGCACACGCTCGCTGCTTGGTCACTAAATGGGATGCGAAGGAACTGGCCAGTTCTAGTTCTTATATGAGCTTTGATATATTTCCTTTGTATTGTTTTCGAAAAAAGGTACTGTTAATTATGTAGCTTATGGCCTCTATTCAGTAGATAATAGGCATATGTCAATATATTTTTTCTGGCTTTTAACAATCTATGATTCCCTCCTTGCCCAATTGCATCTATGGGACTACAATCTTGGCCAAAAATACTAGGGACACTTTACATTAATGTATAGCAATCAGTGCAGTGTCAGTAGTCTCCAAATAGATATACAACTGTTCTTATGTTGAAATGTGAAGAGTATAAAGCATTCCAGAGTATAGCCCATCCCAGAACAAATGCAACCAACAATTCACTACAGTACCAAATCTGGGATATTTTTGAAATTCAACTTCTGCTTCTGAAGAAAAATACTGAAATATTGAAAATTGCTTGAAGCTCAATAGAAACTATCTAAAAGATTAATATGTATTAATGATGTTTTACCTGTATAGCTCAAATTACAAAACATGAGATCAATGGTATTTTGTTTCAGATATATGATCCCTTAGTGAGAACAAAAAAATCTCTTTTCCCACCCACACATTTTTCAAATGCACAATCAGTGTCCGCTGCAAATTGAGTTTCTGGCTATTATGACATTAAAAATATCAAATGATTTTTATGTGATTATACAAAATGAATTTATTCAAACTTCATGAGATAAAATGTCTTCTTTTTTCTTTCTTTCTTTTTCTTTTTCTTTTTCTTTTTTTTTTTGGGGGGGGGGACAATTTAGTATGGATATGCAATTTTTCAAAGTGTCTTGTGAAAGCAAGAATGCTGCTTCAAACAGAATGGTAGAATTAATCTTGTATGTGTTGCAGTCTGGGTGTGATCAGGCTGGGAGGATGCACAGATTCCAGACAGACTGAAAGCTGGAATTTATTGGTGCTCCTCAACAGCCCACTGTTTCATCATCATGCAATATATGTGTTCCTCTTTTGTTTTTAATTTTCAATCTTATTCAATAGACTTTATCAAATTCGTCACATAAAATTGTAACATACATTTATGGATTCTTAAAAGGCTTTGTTTGTCTCCATTCTTAAATCTCAGGTGTTTGCAGTCTACCGACAGTTTAGAATGAAAACAAAGAGATAAAAGTTTTTTTTAATTTATCATCATATGATACAATTTAACTTGGATACTGAATAGATTTTCTGACGTGAAACTCACTTTGGTTTGAGTTACAGGATGTATTGTCATATGCAAACTATAAAATCTCCAGACAGTCTGGAGGGAAGGCACTATTTCTTTTCCTTTTTTTGATCATATTGAATCTGCATGGGACAAATCTTTGACTGTTTTGGTTTAATAGATTTTTTCAATGGCCAAGAAGAATTTTGGACAGATACAGTTCTATTGAAATTTAGAATTAATTGATAAGAGTATTTTATGATAAACTAAATAGGCTTATTAAATTTCTACGTTTAGAATCTTTTTTGTGTTTAAATATGTTTATATACATAACTACTTTCAAATTCAAATATATTGCACTTTGCTTCCACCCCTGATCTTGACCATATCCCAATTTATGTAAGTAAACACAATGTATAAAAGTATGATGTACATTCTTAATACTTATACTGTATTTATTTAAAATACCTAATATGTGAAATTTCAAATGTATCTAATTATTTATTTTGTCTTTTCTTTTCCATGTTTGGATCTCTCAATTGTCTGATGGCTTCCATTGACTTTGAAGGTATGTATAAATAAACTTGGTGTGGGCAGGGAAAGGAATTTACCTGCATCATCTTCCTTTGATTTTTCATTCATTTAATATTAGATATGGTTTTCAGAAAACTTGTTCAATTGTATATGATCAAATTAATGAATGATATCATTTTTTACAATTTAATTTGACTTGTAAATTCACACAATTAAATTTTGACTTGGCAAGACTAAATCGGTGTCATTTTCCCGGATTTGAATAGGGATTAGAATGAGGTCATTTTTAACGCATTGTAACCTTTTTTGTCGCGTTCTCTATATTGCTTGAAGTATCCTGTAACATGATATTGAGATTTTGACCATTGATTGAATTAAGTTTGGCACATTACACTTCACCCGTTATTTGCTCTTAATCCAGGAAAAGATCAAAATCTAGAGGATTTTTTTCCTGTCACATTTTGTGATTGGATTGAATTTTCAGATGTGCACAGGTAGGGGCATATATTATTTCAAATAATGAATTGCAGCTTTTGTACAAGAAAATTTCCATAATTTGAATTAAAAAATTATAAAAGTAAACCCAATTGCTTGAAATATAAATCATTATATAATAAAATAACATCACTAAATTTTTTACCTTCTGTGTTTTTAAGATGATCGTCTTAAAAAGATGAGAAGAGTGGGATGAGAATTAGGACAAGTTCATGTAGTGCAATATCAACCAAGCTCAGTAGTTTATTACCTCTTTTGAAATATGTGACACAAAATATGACATGTGATCGGTACATTAATGAAGGTTACATGTGGTGCTTCTTTTTACACTCCACATGGTTTTGTATTATCAAATTTAAAGGACTAAACTCCATGTTACTTTGAATTGTTTGAAATTTAAACTGAATGTGTTACATTGCAAGATTACAGCTGGAACAATGACCAGATTTTCACAATATTACAAAAGTTTGTTTGAAATTGGAGAATTGATAGCCATTATTAAAATTTCTTCAGCTGCTTTCTAGTGGTGGAGAATTAACTGATGGGACTCTGTGTGCCTGTATATGTTGTTTGCCTTGATGTTTGAAATTCAGTATGATAGTCATTCAGTGGTTTTGATTGAAGCCAGTATTAGAGTAACAGGTTGAGTTTGCCTGAGAATTGCGGTGATGATTACTTTGGTATTTCTCTGGCATTTGAGGGATTTATATTGTTGAAATACCAAAGCTATGCTGGAGAAACCCACTACGTAAGATAATAGTGGGGACCTGTAAGATAATAACTTATAAAATCTACTATCTTTATCAGCAAATGTATTTGATGCCTGCACAACCACCTCTTATGTTTTGTATGATATTACAGCTGTTTTATCTTGTGCATTCAAATATCAGTTTGTGTTTTACTCCACTGAAGATGACTTTTGGTATTAAACAATAATACATTAAAGTTATGTGATGTAAGAAACTGATCTCATGTTGAAACCTACATTTCGTTTTTTAAAAGGCCGGTATTATGAAAGTCATCAGTATCATTACATGTAAGATTCACCATGAGAAAGTTTTACTCTGTTCATAACATCACATTAGTCTTCACAATATTATTTGACCTGATGGAAATGTATTAAATAGGTTACATGTAGGTTTCACTTTCATAGGAAGTGAAATTATTACTCAAATCTGACACTGTTCATATATCATTTCATAGTGCTCACTCTTATCCATTTAAATTATACCGGAAATTTAAAAAAAGTGCTTCTCATTATTATTATGATGAGATGGTCACTCAGAGCTTAATAACACTTGTCTAGTTAGTGTGTCGTGACTGTGCAAACATACACTTTAATGACCCATGAACATTTCTTTCTTATTTTACATTTACCAGATAAAATTTTGCGCCGAATTGGGTCTTGTTGTCTCAAGGATATATTTCAACATTTGCTGGCCTGAACATCATTATAATCAATTTCAGTACACTATTTGTCTTTATGGAATTAAATATATGATGAAAGAATTTATCAATGAAACTTTGAATTGTTCTTTGGTTTATTGAATTTGGATATTTGATGCCAGGATCCTGACCTAATGTAATGCATAGGTTTATGACAAAGTGTTAATGCAATATGAAGCAATTCTTCTTTCATTTGAAGCAAATGTAATTTAAACACTTTATGAAAACTTTTCAAGATAGGTCTCAATAAAAAACAATTTATGAAGCAAATTTAGTCCTATGGTCATTACTTTAGAATAGTCTAAAGTAGATTTTGAATGAAACAATTAACTGATATGCCAAAAAAGTTAAGATTCTGAACATTGTTTACAGAGCAGCTATTCCAAGGTCATACCTTGACTTTGTACTTTGTACAAGCTTAAAAAAGATTTTATGATTATCAGAATCAGACACAAGAGCCAGGCTTTTTATAGCTTTAACTGATACATAATTCAACATTGTCTGTAGTCAACGCCCATTACTATATGTCTGTTACACTCCAGATATTCTGTGGAAGTGTTGAAAGCAACCGATTTTTAAATATTTATGGTACAAAACATGCATTATTTTATTTAGTTTAGAAATTCACTCAATTAGGTTTTCTCTATGTAGCTTTATTTTTTACATGTGGTTGATCAAATTTTTTTATGAAACTCGTGGATGTCAAGACCAAAACTGTTTTCAGTATTATTACTTTGAATTTTAATACTGCTGCACTTGATAATTTACCACAATGCTTAAACAGAAGGTCCAACTATTTTAGTGGAGAAAATCTGAAAACTATAATTCTTGTAATAGATAGAACAACTGACTTTAAACTCAGTTTATCTGATGGTGGTTTATTGATAAAGAAAAATAAATGGGAATTTGGTTTGCATAGTTTTGAAAAAAAATTAATAGAAACAGAATTTAGTGAAAATTGTGAAGATTTATATTAAAGAACAAGATATAGAAGTATGATGGAAAACAGGAGACATGCAAAGTAGTTGTTCAAAAGATACAAAATGAAATTGGTCAGCAGAGATATATTTTAGCAATAAGAAGAATATCACAAAGATGTGTTAGGCAGAAAAAAATTATCCAAGGATGGTTTCATCATTACAGCCCACTTCAGATGATAGTATCTAATGATAAATTTGTAAGCGAGCATTTTGACATTTAGGATACTTGCTCATTTATTATATTTCTTAATAGTTTCCACAGATGTGTGTGCACTTTAGAGATGAAAGTTGATCTCTGATACAAAGTAAAGTGGCTCTTTATGGAGATTACAAGATGAAGTATAAAAAAGATTTCTAGGTTTTGTTTAAGTGTAATATTTGTTTTATTCTAATTTTGTTTTGTTTTTGCCTGTGGAAACTGAAGACTATTTATCATTTTGAATTATTGTATTTTTTGAGAGAGCTTTTTAAATAGACTACAGGTTGAATTTAATAAGAACTATTTGTGGTGAAAGGTATAAACGTTTTTAGTTATTTACAGTTTTTTGACTCCTGTAGATAAAATATACCAGTTTGTTTATTATATCAGTATACTTTTATTGTTAAGAAAAAATAAAGATTTCTTTTTGCTGTAAATCTTGAAATGATTTTTATGACACCATTTTTCCCTCAGCTCTCCAGAAATCTGAATCTCAAGCTGAATGCCAGAGGTATCTTGAGACACTATTTTAGCATATTTCTAGATCAGTTGCATTATATTTTAGTTTTAAAGCTGTCATTCTGTAATATTTTTCCTAAGTAAATATATTTGGAATAATGTCAATGTTTGTCTCCATTATGAAATGAAATGAGATCATCTGCCTTCAAGTCACACTTGATTTTTGTAAAAATCTAATATATCTTGCCCCAATTTTATTCCTGGGTTTTATTCCTAACTAAAGTGAATAACATGTAAAGCTTGAAATAATTTTAACAAATTGTAACATAAAAGTAACCTTAGGGATGCTATAGAAATACAGACAGAGACGATAAAAGATTGAATAGAGAGATGTGGAAGAAAGAGAGGAGCACTAATTGGTGGTTATAATCCCACTGTACATGGAATCAGTTGAGGTTGTGTCTGAGCCCCTACAGCATTATGTTGACAATTGGTGAAAGGCTTTTGAGTCCTAAGAATTGTTGTAAAAGATAACAAAAAAGTTCACAAACGTTTTTAAAAGGAAGTTAGAGTAATTTAACCGCATGGTCATTGCCTTGCGGAGTAACGTGCGATTTTATTTGAGTCATCAAGTACATGCTATTGGTTGTACAATGATCATTTGTATTCAAAGACAATGGTAATGGAACAAGTGTACAAATATGGGTGTTATTTAACATGTGTAAATAGTGTGTTGAAGGTCCAGATTTCACAACATAACATGTCATTTTGTACTTTTGTTGTTGTAATCTCTTTTTCTAAGACAAATGTGAAAGGGACTTAGAACACCAGCTTTTAATCATTTGTTGCATTTATTATACGAAATAACAAAGTATTTTTAACATGCCTGGCATTGATTGACTTGTGACACAAAACATAACCCTAAATGCATCTTGTGACTTCTATATACACATGTGCTTACTCCATACATGACAATATTCATAACATTTTTTTTAAAACAAAATGAATGAAACTGACCTCATTCTATTAATGAAAGAAATTACCAACCTCCATGCTAAATAACTTGTGTAAGGTAATCTACAATTATTTTTAATATATATATAATTTCCACTTTCAAAACAAAAGAACCATCTACTCTCCCA
>JXSR01S006181.1:67153-87162 GCA_000969725.1 Ophiothrix spiculata
ATTTATTAATACTTTGAACACTTTTGTTATTCAAGTACAAATCATTTGCATGTGTATTTTAAGACAAAATAATTGCAATAATGTGGTTATAGATTATATTTCAAAATTCTTTAGCAGTTTTTTTACAGTAGATGATAGTCACATGGATTCTTCTTTGGTATCTGTAGAGAAAATAAATATATATTTAGTCTGGACTTATATTAAATTTTTAGACACTATTCAAGGACTTCCTTTTCGCAGTTGCATCTCTGTAATATGTTAGCAAAAACATGATTAAAGACATGGTATTCATCAGTGTATGTTTTGGTATATGCTTCTACCAGATTTAAAAATCAAACAATGCAGTGTCATTACCCTAAATAGCTGTACACAATTTCTGCTGATGTTGGCATTTCAAAAGTCCCAAACAATACAGAATAAAGCAATCAACAATTAATTGTAGTACTAAATTTTGTGTATATTTATAATTTAGCATCTAATTCCTAATGAAAAAAATTACTGAAATATTGAAAATTGCTTGTAGCTAAAACAAAATTATCTAAAAGATTAATATCAGTTCGGCGGAACTCACAATTCGGATACGTATCCGAATTGTGAGTTCCGCCGAACTGATATGTATCAATTTTTTGTTTACCTGTACCATTACATGACATGAAAAAGATCGATGATATTTTATTTCAAACATATGATCCCTTAGTGAAAAGTCTTTTACCCACCCTGTCATTTTGAAATGCACAATCAATGTCTGTTGTGCATATCTCCTATGGGTTGAATTTCCGGCTATTTGGACACTCAAAATGCCAAATGATTTTATGTTATTAGAGGACAAAAGACTGTCCTGGAAGCATGTAGATATTTGTCCTGACTTGCAGATATCTAAACTCAGTTAATTGCTCAAGTTATGCAAATAAACGTTGGATAACCGTTGGGTTGATTTAATAGTCATGTATGAATTACGGAAATGTTTTAATTCTGCTTTCAATTCCGCTACCTGAACTAGACTAAGTAAATATTGATCAGATAAATTGCCATTTGGCTTATTTGAAAAAAGGTTATGTTAAAGTTTGATAAACAATTAGTTACAATAGCCATCATGGGATATGCTGGGATGTAGATATCCACAAAAAAAAATTAAAATATACTGTATGTTACAAATTCTAGAAAATATGTTAAAGAATTTTAGAAAACATATTTTGTCATCTTTATGCTGGGATTATTTTATGTTTACTGCAGCAGTGAAAAAACAAATTCATCTGAGCTTGATAATAAATATTTACCATCTGGAGGTATAATTATAAAAATATATTCAATGCCATTAGATTTATATCATGATTTAAAATTGTATTTATAAAGTCAACTTGTATATAAAGTACAAATTCACCACACAGCTAAATTTATGCATCAAAAACTAAGTATTTTTGGCATTATAGTAATCATAAATCAGCAATAAAATGTAATGTTTCTCATCCAGATTTTTTGCTTGTCCAGTATGCAAAATGAGGTCTAAGCAAAATAATGTGGCCTTTTTTATTTTCTTATTCTAGGAGTTGGACCTCTCTGATATCCCAAAACTCACCTGACATGCTTTATTTGCAAGGCTCTAGAATAAGTGCAGCTTTCTTAAAAATATTTATGAACAAGTTAGGATTGAAAATTTACAAAATATGTAAGAAATGTGAAAAATATCAACAAAAAAAAAAAAAAAAAAAGAAGAAGAAGAAGCGTGAGAGGATGAGAAACATAAATGTTCTTTTTTTACTTTGCTTTATTGGTGTTCTTTAAACCAACGGTTTCATTATTATACAAGACATTGTTTTGTTTTAACTTCAATCTTATTCAAAACACTTTGTCAAGTCTTTCACATGAAATTGAAACATACATTCAATACATTTTCTTCATGAATTCTTGACAAGCCTTACTTTGTCTCCATTCTCAAATCTCAGGTGTTTGCAGTCTACTGACAGTTTAGAATGAAAACAAACAAAGGACAGTTACATAAATTTATCATCATATGATACAATGTTAACTTGGATATTCAATTGATTTTCTGACATAAAAGCTCACTTTGGGTTGTATTACTATAACAGGATTTGTCATATGCAAACTATAAAATCTCTAGACAGTCTTGAGGGAAGGAAGTCTCACAAAGTGAAAGAACAACGATTGTGTGTCTGAAAACGGTACAATTTCTTTTCTTTTCTTTTGATCATTTTGAATGTTTTGCTTTAAATTGATAAGAGATGTTTTCCCCTAAATGTCTAGGATATTTTGGACAGGTATATTTCTGCCAAGATATGTTAAATTGATTAGGATATTTTGTCTACTGAATTAGGAAATTACATTTGAATCCATATCTTTTCTGTGTTTAAAGGCATTTATATACATTTAACCACTTTCAATGGTGCACATTGTATTACTTCCACGTGTGATCTTTACCAAAACATCAACAGGTATAATTTGCTAAATGCACAATAAAATGCATCTCAAATTTTTCATAAATCAGTAATAATTATTTAAATAAACAGGGGAAAATTGCACCTTATTGGAATTTGTAATCAAATTATAATGTTGTCATATATGGATTAACAAAATCTTTAATAACCTATATCGTACACAATGAGCCTTGTTTGTAGAGAGAACATGTTTGAGAAGAGTTTTTTTTGATGACACATGTTAAAATTGGTCCAAAAGCAAATTCATTGATGGAAATTAATGAGTATTTTCTTAAAGTTGCGGTACTTTTCAGGCCGATCACAAGCAAAGACAAAGTATATGTTTAAATATACTTTTAATATACACATCAAGACTTTCAGATGATATTTCAAATACATCTAATTATTCATTTTGTCTTTTCTTTTTCATGTTGGGATCTCTCAATTGTCTGATGGCTTCCATTGACTTTGAAGGTATGTATAAATAAACCTCGTGTGGGTGGGGAAAGGGAATAAATTGAAGAATTTATATTGAAATATTTCACGATATGAAAGCAGGAATAAGATATGTACTTGTTCTGATTTCTAATGCTTTCAACCATTTATCAATTTTCCATTTTTACTGTTAGTCAATGTAACTGGCACACATATACCAGTATTACTTATAGTCAAAACCTGATATGGATTACCATGTAAAATTCTACTTTTTAAATGAGACACATTGAAATTTATTTTAATACAGACAGTAAAGATTTCACAACCTGCCTTTTCTTTTATCTTTCATTTTTTTATTATTATTTATTATGGTTCTCAGAAAATGTCTTCAATTTTATCTGCTCATATGAATGAATGATATCATTTTACACAGTGTAATTTGATTTGGCAGAACTGTATCCTTGTCATTATCCCGGATTGAAATTTGAATTGGAATAAGGTCATTTTTAACATATTGCAACCTTTTTCTTCCAATTCTATTAATGCTGTTGTATCTTGTAACATGATATGATTTGACCATTGCTTGATTTAAGTTTGCCATATTGTACTTCATTCTTGCTCTGATCCCAGCAAAAGACTAGAAGGTGCACAATTTTCTGGATCATATTTCTTGATTATATTAAATTTAAGATGTGCACAGGTTAGGCATATGGATTTATGTCATTTCAAATAACGAAATACACCTCTTTTCACATGAAAATTATCATCATTGAATTCAAATATAAAAACCAAGCTGTTATATATTTATTCAAATATTTACTGTCTTCTGTGTTTTTAAAATGGCCACCTAAAAAGAGTTTCTGTTTTTTAGAACAATTTCATGATTTGGTCCTATCCCATTGAATACCATAGAACCAGTAGCATTTGCAGGTTAATATTTTACAAATTCTTTTTTTAAACTAAAAAAATCTTTGGCATTCTGTATTTCATCAGCTGAAATCGATACAATATCTTTATCTGCAATGTTTTTATTTTACCAATTGTGGGTCTTAGCAAAATTATTTAGCGTATGAACTTTTGGTTTTTCTATAAAATTCTAGAAAAGCTATGGATGGGGTGAGAAGACTGAATGAAAAATTAAATGTTGCTGTTGTATTATAATTTAAAGCACAACTTGACAGATGTGATACAAATTCGAGATGTGATGGATACATTAATCTAGGCTACATATGAAGTATATTTCACAGTGTATGGCATTGTATCATAAAATTTAAATGGACTTAGATTTAAAAATACCTTGAAATTGTAATTTAAACGTGAAGTGTTGTGTTGCACAGTAACAGCTGAAAAATGACCTAATTCCAATTATATTATGAATTTTGTTGGGAAAATGGAGAAGTGATAAGCAATATTAAAATTTCCTCAGCTGCTTTAGTTGGGAGATAATATAATGAAAGTAGCTACCTGTAATGTATATGAGGTTTGTCATAATGTGCTTTGAAACACAGTATGATAGCTTAGGTCTGTCTTACATTGTGACAACTAAGGGGTAACGAAAAGCAACAGAGACCTGCAAATTGCAGATTTTAATTTTCCGCCACTCATCATGTGGTAACGTCAGTTAACGCTGAAAATCGCTATTCACCACAGACTGTCATTACTATCAGTCGCGTTCAGTTTTTAAAATTGTTTTTTTTTTTTATTTTTTTTTTATTTTGTGGTAACCTAAAATTGTGGTTTTATTCAGATTTTATTGGCCACCATAACCCTCAGTTCTTTGACGTTTCCATACTGTTTGTAGTTGTCTGTAGACATTTAGAGGTCGTTAATGTAGTTGGTTGTCATTATCAAGTAAACTATACCACCAGCACAAATACAGGCTTTGGTGTTGGTCAGCAAGTTGTCAACCTTCATTCCTTTATGTCAGCCAATGTCGCTACAAGCCATCGCTTGTTGTCCAGGTGCTGCTGAAGGTTGTTACCATCTTTCAGCAAATCTTAAATATTCCTCGTTTGTCATTGGTTTCATCTATAATTTTGTGATTTTCAGGTTTGTTACCCTCTGTAGACAACAAGTCATTATAGTGTGAGCCTGCCTTCATCTTACTAATATAAACTGCCTTTTTGAGATAGGTTCAGGGGACATGGTGTCAGCATTTTGTTTTATTATAACAATGAATTGCAAGTCAAACATCCTTCAGGAAATAGAAATTGTGACAATTTGGTTTAGATTTTGAAATATTTCCAATGTGCATTGTTCCAATAATAATGACAGGTGGATTTTAAACATGACATATGTGAAATTAACGGTTATGATTGTATCAGTTTCCAGATAATAATTACCCCTATTCATGACACTTAGTTAGACATAATGAAATGTTAAATCAAACTGAAGTTGATGAGCAAGTGAGCCAATTTTTTCCTGATCTCATTAGATTTGAAGTGTCAAGATATATAGATTTTAATTACCCACATGCCCCATTTTCAGAAAGTAATTTCCACATTGTGACAGCCTGAAGTGGGAATGAGTGGGGAGTTTAATTGGTGTACTGTCATATATTGATATAACTTTTCATTTATGATACAAAACTACCAATGAACATTACCATGTTCTTGGTTTTACATGCTGATAATTCGCTGTGTACTAGAGCAGCAAAACTATCAGGTTGATGTTGTTTCTACAATGTTTTGTTGTTTTCTTGTGATTCCAAAAAGAAGGATAAAAATATAGAGTGGACAACATCACATTTATGTTGAAAAAGGTAATTTATTTCAAGAAACATGAATTTACTCATTAGAAGCAAGTAAGACATATGGAAAAGTTAATTTTGTTTGCAAAGATAATTTCAGACCAAAAAGAAGTTTTGTGTGACATTCAAATCAAATAGTGTGTATCTTACGTATTTGGACATTATGATATATCTTACTGTATAAGTGGTATATTTTGGACTTTTTACGCTCAATTCACTTAGTACAAAAATAAATATTGCGCGAAAAGTGGTATTTATATACCGCTGCACGTTAAAAAAATCACAAGTGCGAAAATTAAAGCACGCAAAATGATTCTAAATAGCTTAAAATTAACTTTGGGCAAAAATTACTGAGCGCGGAAATATTGGCATTTACAGTATCTTTACATATTTAGACACATTATAAAGTAATAATAACCTAAAGGTACCCACATGTCAAGTGGGAACAAGGGATTCTTTATTGCTGGAATGGTAACAGACTTGCTGTGCACGAGATATAGTGATCTCCTCATACAGCAACATTACAATACTGATCTGACATTTTGACAAAAGAGACATGACAAGTAAACTCATGAGTTTAAATGAAAATTCAAGCCCTTGGGGCAATCTCCAGTTTTGTCCCATTGCTGTTGATTTATGAATATCATTTTTTGAAAACAAACTCATATCTTGTTAATAGTAAAATACAGACTCCAAAAAAAGTATCGCCTCACCTTGAAAAAATGGTTAGTACGCAAATATGGAACTCGCAAACGTAATTTGAAGATTATGTGTAAAAACGAATAAAAATGTCGTACACTGACCCTTTGCAGAATTGGGCCGGTCAAGGTGAGGATTGACTTGGTAAATAATGAACTACAAGATGGATTGAAAATTTGATTTATTCTCATAAAAGCATTATTTAAACCAGACTCTAGCGTGGCCGAGCGGTTAGAGCATGGGTCTCGGAATGCAGAGAGCCTCGGGCCGGGCGGTTTCGTCTCCTTGTTTCCTTGAGCAAGAAACTTTACTCTACTTGCTCTGTGGTCGGACAGTCACGTAAAGCCGTGGGTCCCCTGTACGAATAGACTCCTTCATGGGGTATGCATGTTATCATGCAAGTACTTGTATCATTGATTGATTGATTGATCGATTGATATGATCAATTTTGCAAAGTGACAGGTTTAACAATAGATGAAAGTTTAAGGGAAGTGTGAACTAAATTTGTATGGTTTTTTCAAAGGGATGTAAATGTAGACACAGTATAATACAGCACCTGGACCAGTTGGAAGTTTGAATACACTCAAATATGATTGGGATATAAACATTTTAAATTTTCCAAAAACAGGGAGGTTTTATTTTTTGCATTTCTACTGTAGTAACTTTGATATTCAATGCTTAGAAACAGCTTTTTTATGATGCTTTAATGTCGACAATTATTTTCTCTGAAATAACATTTTTTTATGGTGGCATGAACTATGGACCTCAATTGGCCATAAACAGCATCACTGATTGTTCAAAGTTCAAGTAGTACAAGCGCTGGAATTTCATCTGTCTTTTGACACCCTATTTCTGACAATTGACTGAAAAAGAATGAAGTAATGAACTTTTTAAACCCCTCAAGGTCAATTAAAAAAGGTTGCAAATTTTATTTTTTGCACAGTACAAAATGTGGCAATAATTGCAATGGTGTTATTTACGCGTCACCGCTTGCACAGTTGGTATCTAAGCGGATATTTTGTACTGTGTGAAAAATGAAATTTGCAACTTTTTTTAATTGACCTCGATGGGTTTAAAAGTTCATAACTTCATTTTTTTCAGTCAATTGTTAGAAATAGGGTGTCAAAAGAAAGCTGAAATTCCAGCGCTTGTACACAATCTTCAAATTACGTTTGCGAGTTTCATTTTTGCGTATGAGCCATTTTTTCGAGGTGAGGCGATACTTTTTTGAGAGTCTGTATATGCTTAGCATATCAAAGCACATTAAGTTACAGACAGTAGTTCTGCTACTGTTTTCATCCCATGAAATTGTTCATTTAATATCTAGTATGTTAACTTTTTTTCTGGTATCAGAATATTTAATTATCAAATAATGTCTGATAATGAAATAAAACTTTTGTTTTGATTCATGGTGTATGTTTTATAAATTTAAAATGTACAAAGTAATTGAATATTGTAGCTTTGTGTAGTTTTACATAAGGTTTTATCATATTTTGACTCAAGAGGTGAATGTTTAAAAAAAATGAATGCAATGAAGTTTTTTTTTGGCGTAACCAGGACATCCCTGTTCCATTTGTAAATGATTCTATCTTTATTATGTCGGAAAAAGTATACTTTAGACCTCATCAAAAACTATACCCTAACCCTAAACCCTAAAACCAACCCTAACCCTAACCTTAACCCTACACCCTAACCCTAAGTTAAACCTAACACTAACCCTAAACCCTAAACCTCAAATTCTGGATGGGACCTAAAGTACACTTGGTCCATTATATCATTTATTGCCTTTGGTTAATAAAGAAGTTTGAACAGTGTACTGTTGTAATTCCATGGAATCTCTGCCTGTGATGTCATGAACAACAAGTGAATAAAAATGTCGTACACTGACCCTTTGCAGAATTGGGCCGGTCAAGCTGAGAATTGACTTGGTCAATGAACTACAAGATGGATTGAAAATTTGATTAATTCTCATAAAAGCATTATTTAAACCAGACTCTAGCATATGATCATTTTTGTAAAGTGACAGGTTTAACAAAAGATGAGAGTTTAAGGGAAGTGTGAACTAAATTTGTATGGTTTTATCAAAGGGATGTAAATGTAGACACAGTATAATACAGCACCTGGACCAGCTGGAAGTTGGAATACACTCAAATATGATTGGGATATCAATGTTTTAAATTTTCTAAAAACAGGGAAAAGGGTTTATTTTTTTTGCATTTTCTACTGTAGTAACTTTGATATTCAATGCTTAGAAACAGCTTTTTTATGATGCTTCAATGTCAACAATTATTTTCTCTGAAATAACTTTTTTTATGGTGGCATGATCTATGGACCTCAATTGGCCATATACAGCATCACTTATTGTTCAAAGTTCAAGTAGTACCATTTACTCTCTGAAAGGATACCTTTTCATAAAACATCAAGAACCCAAAATTGAATTTGATAACACTTGCTTCCTTCTAAAGTGATGGTAGACAAATCATTGATACCAAGTTTTTACATTATAACTCTATTAAAGCACATCAGTATATATTTCTAAATGTATATGCTGCAAATAATGGTATAAATGTTTTACTGTCTTATTTGAAGAACAGTTTTTGTAAAATGAAAATCAACACTCCAGATATCCAAAGTGTCTGCAGTTTCTTTCTAAAAGCATCTGAGTTTATTCATGTGCGTCATTGGAGTATAGAGTTTGATCATCTCAAAAACATGCAAGAAGGATCGGCTCACTAGCTTGCTAATGACTTTTCCTTGTATATGATGTTTTATTAATGCTATGTTTAATTTAGTGCAGGAATGCATAGCAAATTTCGATAGCAGTTTCATTTAAGCAAAATAAATATCTTATATCTACTGATTGGAATGTAATACAATATACCAGATGCTGTAATAGTAATTGGTACACCTATATTTCGGACATGATTTATATCTATAAAATAGGATAAAACATTGGAAAACATGCAAATCTGCATACAATGGACTTAATAATGACTTAAAATGCACATGTACACTTTTAACAATTAAAATGCTAATTTTTATAACATTTTTTCATAACCTACAGACTCTTAAAGTTATAAATTGTCTGAAAGCTTCTATTCCAAATATTTTAATAAATTATATCAGCGTAATTATAAAAAAATAATGAAAATAATACAATCTTGCCCCCATAAAAAGCAAGGTTTTTTCCTGAATTTTCAAAGTATTCTATAAAAGACCGACAATATTTGAGGGTTCTATATTTGATGCAAGTCACATGTAGAGTTAGCAACATTCCAGATCGCTGGCCAGGTGTTTCTGTGTTTGAAAAGATATGTTGCTTGCATGTCAGTACCCTGGACAGGTGTGTGGTGTCCTTGAAAAGGAATGTTACATACATAGCTAAGGTGACATGTAGACATTCCTCTTTATTGTCTAACATGCGTGGTATGTCCCTGTAGACAGGTGTCTAACATTCCTGAATGTTCTCTGAGGAACATAGTTTCATGATTGACAGGTGTTTACGGTGCTGATGTTTTATAGGCCCATTCCTAAGTCACTTACAACAGGTGTGTTTTTAAATTCCTGAATAAACTGTGGGAAAGTTGTTTTAGTATTATTAAGTGACAAGTTTAACCTGGGCCAAGTATTAGGTTATCAAAGAATGTTGCTTACATTGTTATTCATAGAACCCTTCTGTTGTTATTATTGTAGGACAAACTCTTGATGGAACATTTCAATGATTAAACCAGTGGTGGTAGGACGATCTCTTTAATTGCCTGTTTACCGGACTGTTTACTCAGATTTGATGCGTAGTCATCCGTGGTATCGCCCGTGTATTTCAATGCGTAAATGAAAAGAAAAGTAGTTCTTTATAATAATCACAATATCTTTTTAGTTTTCTGGGGTTGAAGTCCCAACCCCAACGGTATACACTAAGTAAGGGCATAAAATGAAATTTTTGAGCGTTAGTTAAAGTTCAAGTTTTTTTAATGGGAGTTTCAAAATCTGCTGACGTCATGTCCTACCCCCCCTGGATTAAACATTACAACTTCATATAATACAGTACAAAACAAAAACTTAAGATTTGACTTCATATCAATGATACTACATTCAGAACAGAGGCGAGATATAAAAGAGTATTTCTGGAACATTTTTAGTTTTTTACAGGAGTCTGGCTTAGATTAAAATAGTCAGTAATTTTTTAATCTGACGATCAAGTAATATATCAATATTAGACAAAACGTTTCATATATGATATTATTTTATATTTCCCATTCTGGGGCACCAGCAGTGTGCAGAATATCGCACAGAACCTAACCTCAAAGGATGGCACAAGGCTGTAGAGGGTGTTTCTATCTATCTACATCAATTCTTGAAAGACCATCAATTGATTGGTATCACTTCAAGTGTGCAAGAACATCACATCCGGTGCAGAAGAACATCTAAATCAGAAGACCCACCACCAATAAATGTGTTCACAAGATGATAACGAAGAAAATGGTGCAGGTAAAAACAAGGCTGATGCTGAAATTAGATTGGTGATGCGCCAGCTGGTGTAGATGTTGAGCCTATGTACAGCTCTGCTTTCACATCTGTGGCTGGGGTTTGGATGAGTCTGTTGAAGATCATAACTGAAGGTGCAGAGATGGTTGATTGCTGGAGATTATTCCAAATTGGTATTGTCCTTGGAAAGTAACTATATTTATAAGCATCAGTTCTTTCAGTAGTTTCACAACTTAATCAGTAAAAGCAAATGTACTTTGCTTTCATTAATTTCACCTGCATGTGACGTAGAATACCGTGAATATGGTGGATTGCTCAAATGCATTTAATAGAAGTGTTACCATTACCATCCACTTCAGATCATCATATCCATAAAATTGCACCATTATCAGTAGGTTATTTACAATATCTTGTTGAATGGACTGCGGTGCGCCATGTTTACGGGAAAAGTGATTAGTTCAAATCCTTTCTTTGGTACCAATCGATAAAGGCATGCAAGGTCTCTATTAAGTTTCAAATTCTTGGTCCCCTCTTTTAGGGTTATTCGTCATTCAGTGACCATTGATTCTATGTTGTTCAATACAAAAATGCTACAGGAACATGACCACAAGATTGCATATGTTTGATAAAAATAAAGGATTTTGTATTTTAAATACATGATATTTTACTGACAGGTGTCATAGTAAGATGGAAAATACATGCTATAGGACAAAAAATTCATTTGATTACAGTGCAAAATTAGCAGCTTTAGGCAAAGCTTCTAAATAGTTCATAACTTCTGTGAATGGTATAATGCATAAATGGATTATATATAAAAGTCCCAATTTTCAGAATGAAAAAGATTTTTAAAAATGCAAGTAGAAGTTAGTAGAACTTTATTATGTGATAATTAATCAAATGCCAATAACATGATATCAAGTTCACTTTTCTCTGAATTTGTGCATTGTTAAAATTCAGTAAGGCTTGATCCTACCAGGTCCTAAAGCACCCACAGCCATTAGATGCTCCTCTCACTGCTTTTTAATTTGGTGCAATTTCCTAAGTTGGAACGTTGGTTACCATCTACTTTTCATGAGATATAAGAAACTTGCAATTTAAGAAACCTGTACAAAGCTGGTAAACCTAGCATTACTTAAGCTTAGTTAAAATCTGTGTTAATCTATCAGGAGATGGAGGAAAAGTGACACATGTAGCCACAGTTTGCCATCACGTTTTCAGTGATTACGGATATGTGAAAGGGATTGATGTAATGGAATTGCTCCGGGAGGCACCTAGGATTTTGAGAGATGGCAGTTTGTAGCATATGGGAGGTTTTAAGATAATGTGTGAAGGTGAGGATTAAGATTTTCAAATTTTGACAAAAGGTAATCAAATTAAGGATGGGTATATATGCCTATACGGGTGATTTGCTTGTAACCCGGCAAATTGATCATTTGTGTCCAGTGACTTTCCAAGTGATTTGTGCCCGGGTAACCACCTTCGTGCCACTGGTTCCGTAAGCATATGAAATTATACCCAATCTGAGACCATACCGTATCTGTTCAAATAGATACTCTATCTGGGTTTGATACCATATCAGAGACTGAAAAGCCAAATTTGATTCCTTATATGAAACTTGAAGAGCAATAAGTCTCAAGACCTGCCCAGGTCTCACATTTTTTGTCACTCAGGTATTACCATGTCAGAATATCCAGTTACCACCCTCTTGGTTGCTCGGTTGCTGTCGTTTCATGTGTAGGAGTCAAAGAATTCAAAAGGGGGAACTCATACTCGCTACTATTTTGTTGTGGCTAATGAAGTTAATGATGCTCCAAATCTGTTTGGACTTGATAAATAGGTAGATTGTGTAAATATTTACTTGATGCATAAAAAGCATGTGCATTTTATTTCTTGTGCAAACTGTGTCTGTGTTCCAAACAGCATCTTATTGTGAATTGCTCTGAACTAGGACTAAGTTAGCAAATTTTTGTGTGATTCAGTTTTGTAGCGTCTTGAATTGGGGGTGCACAGCCATTAAAATGACAGTAGTACAATACAACTTATGATGGCTGCCATCCTATAGGGTTTATAGGGCAGTTAAAATGAGTAGTAATTGCCCTTTACACATTCTTTGACAACTTGGCTAAACATTGCTTATGTGGGTTAACTTTACTATTCAACAACTGACATAGTTCAAGTAACAGAATCACCTCTGCCTTTCGGGCATTAATTTCTGGCCAGTCTGCTAATACGATTAAACTAAATATTCAATATCATCACATTGGCTGGAAAAAGGTCACCGGTTATGTAATAGTACAGGCACTTATCAATGCATACATTACATACAGCCACTTACAGACGAGGTAGGCTTCTTACTGGCAATTAAAATGAGGCCATTTTCAGCATGCCTAGACTGCTCTATATCCCCTAATGAAAGATTCAGTGCCAATACTTTTAGACACTTCCAAAGTATAAATATCCTGCAGTCACGCTGCTTAAAGGAGAAGCTTTTTCTATATCCTTACCATACATTCTGATTTTAAGTAAAACCAAAGTAGTCATATTCAATGAAGATATGATTTTTTCATTATTATTTTGACCCCACTCTGCTTATAAATGATTTATTAGGTTAGCCAAAATAGAGCAAATGAACTTCATAGGCTTAAGCTAGTCAAAAAGAAAATGATGACCTAGAAGTGAAAGAAGGCAAGTTGGCTGGCTAATATGAACCCTAGACCCAAACCACACATGGATTTTTGTGCATTTTCCATACCGTGGAGGAATGAAGGTTTTAGCTTTTATAGGTCGCACAATCGTGAATCGTTGCACGTTGTGACGTTAGTGGCAAATTTGCCGTGTTTTTAAATTAAGAAGGTGGAATAGGCCCTATTATATTGTTTATGTACAATTAATACACAAGTAATAAGGGGCACTTTTTTGTTTTTATCTTATTCTAATTCTTTAGCTATAAAATATTCTCCAATGTGTAGAAAATTTCAGCGCCACAGGACATTCTATAATGAAATTATATATTGAACAAATCGGTATGTCTCTAGAAATACTGGATCAAATCACGCTCTTTTATGACAGGCCGTCAAACGTAATACAGAATAACGGTTGATTTATCGCATAACATATTGTTTACTTAACGTTTTCGGAAAGGTTTTTCCCAAGAGCTACAAAATACAGTTTATTCTAGAAGGATTGAATCTTTAATAACGAAGAAACAAGCCGTTTCGTGACCCCATATTTACATGTAAAATAATAGGAGCAGTAATTAGGTTAGTGCACCCTATAAGGCAACTTTAGTATGATAACCTGCAAAAAAATATGCAGCATGCTTTTAATTTTTGGGGTTAACAGATATCCACAATTTAGGACAATGGTCATATTGCATATAGTTCACTCTGTTGTTTTAACTGTGAAACATGTCAACATAGCTATTTTTGCAGTGTTTTTGTATTAAAATTTCCAATGTATTAGCTGCAATTGTATAATCAGACAAAATAGAATGGTTAAACAGTGCAAATTTTGCTCTATCGGTAAGGTAACTGAGAGGTATGTTATTATTAAAAAGAAAGACCACTTTTTCTGATTTAAAGATACAAGTAGATAAGGTATCAAATGTTGCAGTTGATGTGTTTATTGAATAAGCAAAAGTGCATGTTGGTGTCATGCATTTGCATTAAAGTTGCTTTGAGAGCATGAGTTCAGTGTACTAGGCAAGCCACCCACAAAAATGGAATGTCACTCTAATTTGTAGCAATTAATTGTCAGTCATTTGTGGCCTTAAAAGGGAGCATTATTGATTGATCCGCTTTTTGACATGTTGGGGTGGCATTGATGATTGATTGATAAGTTATAATTCAGTGATTTGAACATAAATATAAAGTTGTAGGTTTGAAGATGATAAATAGAAGTAGTGACATGGGAAATCATCGGTTTCAATATCAGAATGTCCTTTTGTAAGGTGAGGATATTACCCCCAGGAAATGCAAGTTTCGGAATAGTTTTCATATTCTTACAAGTTGTAGTTTTCTAGTCTCCAAAGCATCACACGCGGATATTATGATATCTTTTTAAACCAACAGGAGCATGGTACATTGTATTTGGTTAAAATATAAAATAGTCAAATTGATCAAAACGGATTTTGAAAGGTCCTCCCTGCTGAAATATTTATATTAACCCTTGGAGAACATTGTAAGTCCTTATTTGTTCAAAAAGGGAGGGTAATAAGTTTAGTTTGCCCTAAAAGAATAAATAAATTAGTAAATAAATAAACAAACTTGTGAAGGACATAGTAATTCCTCTTTTTTTTCAAAATGGGAGGGTAATAAATTGGTGTTTGTACTTTAAGAATAATAAATCAACAAACTTGTGAAGGACAAAGTAATTCCTTTTTTTTTTCAAAATGGGAGGGTAATAAATTGGTGTTTGTACTTTAAGAATAAGTAAAATAATAAACAAATAAATAAATAAATAAACAAACTTGTGATCTCAATATCCCAAATCCTTGTCCACCCATGGCAGACTACCTCTAATTCCTGTAATGTAATATAAGATTAACTAAATTCATTCTTATTGCCCTGGCACGGAAATAGAGTAATCGAGTAATCAATATTATATAACTTGAAATGCCCATGGTAAAATTTGAATTGGAAATTTTGCTCTGTTTACACATACTCCCAAGTTGAAGTGGTTACAGGGCTGCAGGCTGAGGGGAATTGATGCTATCCAGTTGCTGGAAAGCTATCACGATATGTTTATTTGTCACTTACATTACCAGTGTTTATGTTCCTCGTAGTAGAGTGCTACTCAAATCCAATGTAACAGAGACTGTGATGCACATAGATAAATAAATGGAAAATTGTGAACTTAGTTGGATAATGTTGAACTTGTTTACAATATTTACAAATTGATATTGGCAAGCCCAGCCTCTGGTCTACCATTGGATCAGAGTGGCAGCATTCAAATCTCAGAGAAAACCAAAGTTGTGGTATTATCCCCGGGAGGGAAGTGGGGGATAACTGGGTATTTTGTGTGCCCAGGGTATGTCTCGCGACTTGCGATTTTGGGTATCAAAATCGATCTTGTGATTTGCTAGTCTCACATAGGATATCAAATTTGACTTGCAGCAGCTGGTTGTATTATATAGGAATCAAAGGATTCTGAGAAAGGGTGTGAGCAACTCTTCAAAATATATTAAAAGTGTTTCAGTTTGATATTTATAAATATATTGTTTGGAATCCTGCAGGTAGATGTAAACCAGTTTTGAATGTTTACTCTAATGTCAATGCTGTTACTTTGTGCAAACTTTGACCATCTTTCCTTGTTTTAAGTTCAAGCGGAATTTAAGTACAGTAGTCCAAGACAATTTCAAAGATAAATTTGTTCTTAGTGCTCTGGACACAGAAAAACAAACAAACAAAAAATTGGTTGTGGATTAAGTTACACACTGTCAGAGCTTGTTTCTTAAGGTTGAATTACTATCCAGCGACTTGTACAGACTGATAGTAGGGGTCAACTAAGTAATCAGTCTTTCTTGATTGAGGGAATCTCATCTTGTTTCTTGCAACCTGATTACCAAGTGATTAATGATTTGTAAAGATTTGCTTAGCAATAGAAATGATTGGAATGCAGTGGTTTTGCGTGTTTGCTTAATGTGCGTTAATAAGATTGACGAGTTTGTTAAATTAACGCATGGTGTGTGCTATATCAAGAAATGTCATCAGGTTCATGAAAACAAAAAAGCTTTATATTGCTCTGCTTTAAAGGTATATATTCCAATCACTTTATTAGACCCCTACTTTCCATAATCAAATTAGACATTTCAATACTACATAAAAAGCTCACATTTTTCCTCATGCCCCCTGTAAATTATCATGCCTATATTATGTATTGTGAAAGAGATATGATCTATATAGTTTTTGAATAACTGGAGATTTAGTTAAAAAAGTAGTAAAGTTTTCTATGGGTCACTCCTGAGACACAATTTTTACTTTTTTACCGGTCAGGACATTGTAGTACCTTACTCTAAAACTTACAGGTCCAAAATTGTTTGCATCAAAACGTGACTTGTGTGTCATAATTTATAACATACCAGCATGTTTACATATGTTATCATAGACATAGCATTCATATGTGTGAAGTAAAATTGATTAAGGAAATATCATCTGACCTTGAATTGTGCAAAGTATAATTAGATACAGTTTCATTAAATTTTGAACTGTCAATTTGAGTTTGATTTCCTATGAATAGGATTCAGTTCTTATGATCTCATGTATCATAGTATTCTCTTGTTTCTGCATTTTCAGAGAAATTAGTATGTTCTGTTAATTGGTAAATACACTTTAATTGTATATGTTTTTTAGTTATACAATTTGAAATCCTTATAAATTATAACTGTCTTTGTGATAATATGTTGTTTTTTCTCACTCTTACTCAACTATACGATGGATATGAGTGAACAAAATGTCTTGTCAATTATTCTCCAACCAGGTATCACTTTCATTACATTTTGCTCAAGTGCTTTATGTTATCCTTACAATGGCTTAAGATGTCTATATATTGAAGACCTGCAGCAATCTCTTAACAGTTTTTTAAAATGACACTTTAAGCAATATCATGCATGTCATTATGCACCAAATGGAAGAGTAAGAGGAAGCTTCGATGTAAGAGAGAAAAGACAATTATTGGATTGACATCAACAGCCGTGATCATCCCCCGAGGTGGTTTTGTTTTTCAAATTTGATGATGCTCTCAGGGCAGGATCAGAATTTATGCTGCGTCTTGATTTAAATTGATGTCAGTTTGGTATCATTTTATGCTGCTTTGCTTTTGGGTAAAAATTGCTAAGTTATATTTAGGCAAACATTGTAATTAAGGTGAAATATTTATGGTAAGGTTAGGACAGGGATTTTTAACTATGGTTCCTATGGTGCACTACATGAATGAGGACATTGTAGGGTAAAGCGCCAAAACCTGCCCTTTCCTCTGTATATTTGTAATGTATTTCTTTTGTTTTCGAGGGAGTCAAAGTTACAACCAGTACTAATCAGAATGTCAAATTTGACAAGTATGCCACTAGTTGAGAATGACAGGGTTAGGATATATTTTGTGATTATATTTTATGCCTAAATTTATCTATTTTCTATGGCACTTTGTTTTTTGAGAAAATGAGCTTGGAGAAATGAGAACTCGAATTGCAATTGTTGTTTTAAAGTCAATTTAAAATAGACAGCATACTACACCAAATAATCTGGAAATCATGCTTTAATAGGAAAAAAAATGAGTTGATGCTGTACTTTTGAGCAGAATAAATACCAATTGATTTTTAAAATAAATGTAGTTCGTGCTTTCATGGAAACAAAAAACTCGACCAATAGTGTACTTTTTTTATTTTTAGTATGAAAGAGATGCTATGATGAATAGATATTGATTGCAATAACTATCGGTTACCATAACAATGTGTTTCATGTGCAGTATCATGTGGTTGTTAGGAATAAACCATATAAAGGAATTGATAGACTGACATTTTAGGGTAATAAGTAAGGTATGAAAAAACAGGTCAAGTTCAAAATGTGCAACATGTAGAAGAAATTAGGTTAGAAACATTTGTCTTTTATAATATTTGCATCCCAAATAAACTCCCAAGAAAAGTTTGCATCTAAGCACAAGATTTGTACTGACAGTCTTTAGTTAAATTCTATACTTCTCTTAATTTTAGTTAGAATTGTAATAAAGAAACTGTTAGATAAGCTAGCTACAAATCTTATAAATTTATAATTTTTCAAAATATCGTTTGTGTCTGACATGAATTCGATCAGATACCCATGGTCTTTATTATACCACTTTGGGAATTAGGCCTATTTGAAACTCACATACTATAACTAGGCATGTAGCTTAAATCTGAAAGACATTGGTTACCACAAGGACAAAATGTTTTTACTCCTTCTTTGTCCCTTTAACAGACTACATATAATATGTGCCCATAGACTGGTAACAGATATAATTTCAGCGTAAAGCAGCATAGCAAATAGACATAGGCCAATGTTAAACTGAGCTACTCAGTTTTACTTTTCCTATGAGTTATGACATCATGTTAAATTAATAAGAATGATTTGTGATTAGAAGCTTTTACACTCAAGGATCAGAATGATTTGATTTGAGAGAAACTGACAGGTCCACTGGGTCAATGTCTGTGAGTACAGGAAACATGGCATCCAATCTTCATTACAAATTATTTATCTCTTGGTTTATGTTTTCCTGCAATATTCGTCTAATGTAGAAAACAGATAATCGTTATCAGAGCAGGACACATCCTATAATATTTTAATTTGAAATAAAATATTTTTAGCAAAAGCTATATTAAATTTATTTCTGGCTTGTATGTATGGGTATACTTTTTACATCATAAATATAACATGTACTGTAAAGCATCACATTTGTTGTAAACATCACACAACATGGTAAAGTAAAAATATTACTAATTATTGTAAGTTAAGTTAGAATAGCAAAATATTACTTGAATAAAATGTAGACAACATGAGATATTTTGAAAGTTCATTACATATTTTATGTGGTGAAGTTAAAAGTACTTTACTGAATGTCCTAGTAGGATAATCTTGGAAATAAACAAGATAAGATGTCAGTAATTCCTAACCAACTGGAGTAAGATTAATTGATGCATGTTTGTGCCTGGTCATTGTGTACGTTTCTGGTCAATCATGTCTACAATGTGATGTTTGCGTGGTTTAGTATTTATGCCTGTATTCACTTGAAGACACTGTTGAATCTTAAGAATTTTGGTACAGATGGTTGAATTTAGGTGTTAACGGTACAAATTCCTATTTTAGGATGTGTATAATTTACTTTTAACTGATTGACCTTGACCTCTAAAATGCATCGTGCAATGTTTCAACCTTAGCTCTTGTTTTTTTTTTTCTTGAGAGGCAAAACAAAGTATGCAACCCTGGGGATGAGGCTGATATGTAAATACAAAAGAAATGGAAAATAGGTATACCACTTAATGTTACATTATGTACTATATCTCCGAAACTATAAAGAATTTGGAGGTGAAATTTTGGATTTATAATCTGAAAAATATGAGCTTTCATTTGGCATCAAAAAATATACTACTTCCGATTGAGCCCTAGGGGATGAGAATGAGATCGGAACCTACACCTTTAATCACACTGCCTTAATTTGCGGTTATTGGAAAATGACGAGAT
>JXSR01S006182.1:5324-17094 GCA_000969725.1 Ophiothrix spiculata
GTTACGGTGGGATATATTTTTAATGCGAGCTCCGGTTAATACGAGCTTTCGGAGTTTGCCCCGGCTATCTCGTACTAACGAGTTTCCACTGTAATTGAAATCCAAAATAAAGGTAAGGCAAAAAAATCTTTGCTTGTCCTCTACACTCTTTCTAAAGTAAGGTCAGTTGCCCATAACATTTTTTAATTCCAATTTTTTTTTAATAAATCATAGCAAATACTTAAAATCAAGACTATGGGTGGACTTCTGTCTGGGATTTTAGGTGATTTAATATTTTTCACTTTTTTTGAGCAATTCATATCTCAATATCTCAAAAATCTGTAGAAGGGCAGTTCCGTAGTTGCGGACGTACACTTCATAGACTTTGAGGACCTAGAGCTTCCAAATTATGAAGTCTTTGGATTTTGAAATATGTGTATTTGAAATATCTCTGATAGAAGTACAAAACTTGAAAATTTCATTCCAATCCCATTCTTAGTTTGCGAGGCAGGTCATGACAAACCACCGTTGCGGACGTACTCACAGAAATTGCACTTTCTGGACTCTTTGTGTTTCAGTCAAAATTGCTATGAAGTGTGCAGATCTTTGGTTGGAACTAATACAGTTTTGTTTGCAAGAAGGACCAAACTTAAGAAAGCTAGCAAAGAAAAAATCAGAACTTAAATGTTTAAGTTATAATTTCACAATGTTTGACTGTTGCGGACGTACATTTTTTGCGTTGCGGACGTACTCTATGAAAATTTCAATATGCACTAGATATGCACGTCCGCAACAAGTTGCATCCAATTTTTCTTAATAATAAACATGGATTCAGAAAGGGGCAAAGTTTCAAATCAAAGGAGTTTATATCAAATTAAAATATTTGCAAAGTTAATTAGTTTCAAACAACAAGAAAAAGTAGTACAGGGTGGCTGAAAGTTGCATTTTTTCGAATGTACGTCCGCAACATGCCTTTTTTGACATTTTGTCCATATCTTGTAAAACCTGATTCTTAAGCAAATTTAAATATCAGTTCATTTGACCATATGCTATAACCTTTTATTTGAGACATAAATGGCGTTATTTGAACGATGTTTAATTTTTGACGATTTTGAAAAATGGTTGACCTAATTACGGAATAGCCCAGAAGTGACTGCTTTGTTCTAATTCTGACTGTGAAAATTCTGGAATATTTTTTTTGTCATTAATAAATAAATCCTAATTTCCAAAAAATAGGGTCGCTCATTGGAGGAAAAAGCTAACAGTTTTTTACCTTATTTAATTGTGTTATTGAAATTTACATTAATTTGGATTGACATTTGATAGCTTAAACACGAAAAGTATAGAGTTGAAAAGAAAAAGTACCAAGGATCATTAGAGTTTGTAAAACTCATGTTGCATGCAGGACAATTCCAAAGTAACATTTGTGACGGAAAAAAATGAAAAATTTCACTTTTAAATGGCTACAGAACCTAAAATAAACATTGTGTCCACAAATTTGTTGTTTTTAAATAATGCTCACCAACTTCCAAAATCCTGAATAAAGTTTATGTAACGTTCGGTAACGTTTGTTACATCGTACAGAAGTAGTTTTCTACTGCAAGTGACTTCGAAGTAAAATTCCTCTGACATGTTAGCGATTTTTTCATTGCGCTTTATACAGATGATGGGTAACATCTTTACAAATATTTCATAAAAATGGTGTGACATTCTTATCGTCAGGATTTATTTTAATGCATTGTTTTGTGTGGTAACGTTTGGTAACGTACATGTACAATTTTATTGTACACATCATAAATTATAATCAAACAGATATACCAACCTTCTTGTTGTCCATCAAGAAGCCTATACACTAAGTTGATAAACCATTCATTGTGTTCATAGCGTCCTAAAGCTGCAAACCACATCTGCCAATCTAACCTTGGTTGATGAGGTGCTGCATGGTGAAAGAAAATTTCAAATAGAAAAACATTTTAAATCTTAGAAAAAAATATTGGGGGAAAAAATTGTTAAGAAAAAAATTTCCCTGTTCGATTGACCCTACTTGTTACGTCCACCCGCCCCTAAAAAAGGGGTTTGTTTGCTTTTTTGTCGCCTTAATGCATTTTTTTCTCCTTTTTCTTCCGTTAAAGTACAGCTAAAGTACAATATATCTGAGCAGAAGGTTAGCGTACGGTTTTCGGAACAGGTGCGTCATAATTATCCCCCTGGCTTGAAAAGTAGAAGGGGGATTATGGCATATAGTAGTGGATGTCTGTGTCTGCGTCGTCGTCTGCGTCGTCGACGTTGTGAAAAGGGTTGACATTTGCCTTTAACTTCTGTATACTTCGATGGATTTCGACCAAACTTGGGTCATGGGTGCAGCATGGGAACCCACATTTATGGGTGTGGTCAAAAGTCACATACTAAGGTCAAAGGTCATATGAGGTCAAGTTAAAATAGGCTCAAATTGTCAATTTGGCCTCATTTGATTGTCATTTGAAAAGCGTTGCTTCAATTCAAATCAAACTTTGTAGCAATGATCAATGAGTGGGGGACTAGGGGTGAGGTGAAGGGTCTTGAGGTCAAAGGTCATATAAGGTTGAACCTTGGGGTCAAATTTTCAACTTTGTCCGATTTCCAAGGTTAAGGTATCAAATTGTTCGTCTTGGACCAGCAGTCAAAAGTGTCAATAGTGACCCCATTGACAGACCTTTCCCTTGAGGTCAAAGGTCAAAAGAATGGTCAAATGTTCAACTTTGTCTGATTTCAAAGGTTAAGGTGTCAAATTGTCAGTCTTGGACCAGTGATCAAAAGTGTCAATGGTGATCCCGTTGCCTGACCTTTCCCTTGGGGTCAAAGGTCAAAAGAAAGGTCAAATGTTCAACTTTGTCCGATTTTGAAGGTTAAGGTGTCAAAAGTATCAACGGTGACCCCGTCGTCCGGCCTTTCCCTTGGGGTCAAATTTCAACTTTGTCCGATTTCAAAGGTTAAGGTGTCAAATTGTTCATCTTGGACCAGCGATCAAAAGCGTCAATGGTGACCCTGAAGCCAGACCTTGGGATCAAAGATCAAATGAAAGCTCAAATTTTAAATTTTGTCAAATTTCAAAGGTTTAGGTTTCTAATTGTTCCATTATGATGGATGATAAAGTAGGCGATCAACAAAGTAGGCGATCAACAAAGTAGGTGGTCAATGAAGTAGGTTATCATTAACACAGGCGAGACTACTGGTTCGCGATCCATCTTGTTTGTGATCGCGTTGGCCAGGGGGATTGCGTGGTTCCAAGAACCAGTATTTTTTATATCAGCTTTGACTATATAGTTTTAACAGAGTTTTCTCACTTGTACAAAACAAAAAAATGGGATTAAGTATGTTAGGCACACATTTTGCTCTATAAGGTGATGTATGACAGAGCCTTTAGGGATCGGTCAAAATATTCAGACTTCCTTAAAGAAACATTGAGCAACACAGGCCTGGAGCATATGACAACAATGAAACACATCATCCAACCCAAAATCCTTACCTACAAATGGGGGCATTACACTCATGTTGCCGGGTTTATAATGGAATTCATATGGCTGTCGAAAATAGGGGGAAAAAAATCAAAATTAAATGGTAAATAAGATCTGTTACATCCAATCACTTATAAAAAAGATAACTCAATAATGCTGTAATTATGATATCCATATTACAATTATTATTATTATTATTTATGACCATCTTTGTAACTCTATTTAGAGCTGAATTCCGTTATGTTGAGGGATGACAACACATAAAATATAACTCAAAATAATGTATGCTTAGGGGCACAGTTAACCCCTTATTTTCTGAAATATTTTACGCTTTGTAACTCAGCAACCGTTAAGTAAATCCATATAAAAGTATACATTTCTAGATGTGAATTTTTTGAAATATTGCCAAAAATACTGTAAAAGTAGAAATTTTCGCGAGGTTTTTATTTTCGCGAATTTCGCGAATCAATCCTCAAACGCGAAAATAAAAACTCGCGAAATATGTCAAACGAATGTTGTTAATGGCGACTTGGTAAGCTTACTCGTTGATATTATGCAACTCAATTTTGGTAATCGCGAAAATAAAAACTCGCGAAATGTCTGTTAGAGGCAAAATCGCGAAAATATAGACTTTTACAGTAGGTCCAAAATTGGCCCGAAATGATTTTTTTGTCATTTTTGGCCTATTTCAAAAAGTAAGGTAAAAATCAAAAATTTGAGAAATGTGTTTCTAGATTCTAAAAAGCATAAGAGGTCCAACTTTTATTTTTTCAAAATTTAGTTAGGTTCTTTACAAATTAATGGTCCAAGAACAAGGTTTTTTTTGACCTTGGTCCAAAATCATACATTTTGGTCCAAAACTGACCTAACCATCATCTTCTCCATGAAAATCCACATCTAGAAATGTATACATTTATATGGATTTACTTATCGGTTGCTGAGTTACAAAGCATAAAATATTTCAGAAAATGAGGGGTTAACTGTGCCCTTAATATAATGAATTGTTATATTTACATTAACCTGCAACTAAGGACAGCTAACTAAAGATTTATATCCACAATATCAGTAAATAAACACATAAATATCAAATTACTAAAATCTGAGTTAAAATTTTCTGGCTTTATGCATGATTTTAAACCAAGCAAATGTTAAAAAATAAGTTGAGTTCCTGAAGTTTACTTACTGAAAAATTATCACATAAGATTTTGCATAACTAGATTTCTTGTGATTTTGATTACGTTTTAACAATCTCGCTGATTATACATCAAAATAAATAAGTTGTCAGGATTATAGACCGACCTACGCTGACGTCACTTGACCAAACTTCTTTCAACAGTTTTCAGTTAAAAATCTCAAAAAATTTATAATCTTGGGACATCATTTGAAACTTGCCAGTAAAACAATGCATTTCACTACCTTTCTGATATACTGGTTTCAAAATATAACACGTATTCGCTCTAGAAAATCACAATTTACCTGATTGAACGCAAAACATGGAAAGGGATAAGTTTGGTTTGTTTACATTCGTTACGACAGTAGTACAATACTGCGATTATTACCGCTACTAACAATGACAGCCACTGACGCATGCTACATCCAGGAAGTTTGGTCTGAATAAGAGATAAATCACCTGTATGTGTAGGTGGCTCTATACACTGGGCACCATCAATTGATCAAGTTTCGAAGAAAACTAATCTGTAATAAACTTATCAGCTTTCTGTTAAAAAAAATCACTTTAGTTACTGACAAAAAAATTGTGATTTTCTAGAGTAAATATGTGTTATATTTTACAAGTTTTATTTTAAAACTATGAACTACAAGTTAAATTGAGATTGATTTTTAAAATCTATCTAAGCTTTAATGTTATAAAGGTGTCTGGTCCACGCGTACCAGTACGCGCTAGTTTCCGAGTTGGTAAGTGCCGCAATACGCATGCGCATATACTCTGAGTAGTGATTTGAAGCTAAAAATTGCCATATTTTAATATTTTTTCTGGGAAACTAGTTCGGTGACCCCTCATTTTTATTGTTTTATTTGAAAGAACATACTTTTGTGAAAAAATTGACAAAAAACTTCGGGTGGAATTTTTGAATCAACACTAAATAATGTCAGTTTCGTCACATTTCCCATAGGCCCCAGTACTAATTTTTCCAACAAAACCTCCAAAAATGTTGTTTTTAAACCGACTCGCATGCAAAAACGAGTCAAGTGACCCCCAAGTTTTATTTTAAAAATCGGTTCTACATCGATAAAATATCAATCATGCCAATTTTTACTAGAAAATTTCGGGCAGATCTATCATGGACCAGACACCTTAAGGCAAACGTTGCATACTCCAGACATACATCTAGGCATCATATTTCACACAAATCAAAAGTTATCAACCAACCTTCCAACCTTTGTTAGCATTATAACTGCCTTCAAGAATAACCTCCGGCCGACCTCCGACCCCAGTCATCCTTCTAAACAGCCCGTATGAATGAGTAAGATGGAGGAAGTCAGTAGATTGCTTCATGTTATGAATTTCTGGCCATAACTTGTTGTTGGCAGATTGATCAACGTTGCAATGAGGTACCTGAAAAGAGTTACAGGTCAGCAACATCTGTATGAGTGATAACTCGTCATGTGTGAGAAAAAAAGTTGTATCTGCAATGGCTGCCATATGTTATATTTATTTAACACCTTATCACTAGCGTGTAAAAAATTACTCAAAATTTCACTCCCATATGTCAGTGGCTCTTGAAATGGTTCTACAGGTGACACCATCACCTGAAAACCATTTTAAGAGCCACTGACTAAAGACGGGACATTACAGGTAATGCAAATTTATGAAAAATGGCAGCTATTGCAGATACGACTTTCTTGAACTAGGTTGATCAAAACTGTTTTGTTGGGGTTGAGGCATGAACTAACCAAATTTAAACTATTAAGGCTATGTTGAAACTTTATTCTAAGATTTGAAATATTACCAAAATAGGTCGAAAATTACACAAAACACATCCAAGATAATTGTTTCTAGTTTCCTTAGTGCGAGAGTTTAAAATCTATTTATGATTTGCAAAAAAGCCCTTTTATTTGGTATAAGGTAAAGGTAAAAGGGACGGCCTGTATTTCACAGGTCGGAGTGCCCATTTCTCTTACGAAGCGTTTTGGCCAGATTCCACAATTTGTTATATTTTTGCAGTGAGGGGTTCGCCGAAGAATGCCAGTACCCTCTTGACACCTGAGTGGAGAGGAGCACATAAAAGGGTTAGTACCTTGCTTAAGGACACTGCACAAGCCGCCCACAGAATTCGAACCCACGACTCTCAATGCCCAGTGATTAACAGTAGAGGACTTATCCGCTAGGCCACTCATGTACCATATTTGGTATAATTGTTGCCAATATTGCAAATTTGGCATCACTTTTACGTTTAGCATGTGAATCCAAATATAACAATTTGTTCTT
This sequence comes from Ophiothrix spiculata, assembly GCA_000969725.1. Classification (NCBI taxonomy): domain Eukaryota; kingdom Metazoa; phylum Echinodermata; class Ophiuroidea; order Amphilepidida; family Ophiotrichidae; genus Ophiothrix; species Ophiothrix spiculata. Next base: position 12,246 of record JXSR01S006182.1, read on the forward strand.
TTATATAGTTTGAGCAGTACAAGAGTAGAAGCAGTTGATGATAGCAATTGGTTTTTTGGTTCATATATCTGCAGCAATCTTCACAAATTAATTCGCTTTATTAATCTTGAACATATAGACCAATTTGACGCAGCCATTACTGTGGTGTCCCCGATGACAAAATGCTGTTTCCAAGTTTGGGGGTACTTATCGACCAGTGATTTGGATACATTTCCAAAAGCACAATGCAAACTGTCAAGTATGTAGTTCATGCATTACTTGTCTTATCCAAGTGTTCCAGGAAGTAATAATTGTGGTTCTCTCAAATAAGGGCCAAACACAGTAGTCACTCGGCGAATTTGTGTACACATCTTCATTCATGCTTTTGGTTGTATGTCTATGTACTATTAGCCAAGGTTAAAAACGTAAAATCAAATTAGGTTAAAGCCAGGTACCCAAAAATTCAATTTTTTCAACCACTGCAGATAACAGCAAGCTGTTGCTAATTAATTAATATGCCTCCCCAGCTAAATATGCCAATTTGCAACTTACAGAGATGCCACTTGGGTACAGAAAAAAACCAGGAAATTAGACTCAATAGGATACTAATTTCGAGCGGCGGGAGAAAAGCTCCCACTTGGAGGAGATTTTTGATATTTTAAGTACTAAAATCTTACTTTTCATGCATATTTCGTCCCTTTTAACCATTTTTATGCAACTTTCTATCACTTTAATTTAAAAAATCCTGGATTTTTGATATTCTGATTTTTAAGAAAATTAGAAAAGGTGGTCCAAAATGACACAAAAATTAGGAATTCCTAATAAATTAGGAAAATTGGCATCCCTGAACTTACCAGACTTATTGTAAACATGCCAACAGCTGCTACTGTCATGACAGCACACTTGAGAAGAGACCAAAACTTACTCCAACAACCAAATTCCTCAAATAAACATCTACAAGAGAAATCAAAATGTATTATTTATTTTATTTTATTTATCTATTGAGGGTGTACAAAATAGCCGACTAGCAGCACAGGCTGAAGGGCATCGGCTTTACAAATACAAAAACATATTATATACAAAGAGCAAAACAAATTTATATACCTTGACAAAACCAGGAAAAAAATATGGAAATCTTGTTCAATATTTTTTGGCTACATTTTTCATGTTGTTGGCTAAATCTGTCCACAAAAATATCTTGTAACATTATGTGTGATAGAATATATTTATCAACATTTCCTTATGTTTGGGACTTAAAGGATCATTGGAGAATTTTTCAGCTCTAATCCATAATATTCTTGTTTTGTCCTTGATGTATGTGAAAAGGAAATAAACTGTGTTTAGGGCAGGGGCATATGAACTGTGTGGGCTTTGGCCACACCACTTTTCAGCCAGAAAAAGAAAAAAATAATTAATTTAATTTAGTTACCCAGCAAACACAAAACGTTTTTAAATGTTAAAATAACACTTTGAAACAATTAAAAACGTTTCTTTAACGCTTCAAGAACGTTTTGAATTTGCAGGGTTGTTGCGCTTTATTATAGTTGTGGCATAAATAACCACAACATAGCAATGTACAAATTTGTTTTTAGTAGATGTTGTCTCCTGGGTCTTAGTTGTTTCCTGAATTTTGATAACTAACGGACCACAGACCACACCACTTTTATTTTCCTTTCGACGCCCCTAGTTTAGGATAAATAAAATAATAATGTGTTTCTTCTTCAGACTTGTTATTTCCTTACATTTCAAATTTTTTTGTTCTATTTGTCCAGAATTTTAAAGAATATTCAATAAAAAAAATTAGGGTGACTTAAAAAAATTAGTAGGCAGGAATGAGAAACACAATATTTTTCTTTATTTTGCTTAAAATATAATGTAACCAGTCTTACCTCCAGACTGCTGATAAAACTTCAAGTGACAATGATGCAATGCCTAGGCCTATTGTATATGGCAAAGAAATCTCCAAAGCTTGGAAAAACTCATCGGAACTAAAACCTGTGTAAGATAATATTGAAATAATAATGACCCTTTTCAAAATCTACATCTAGGTATATTTTAACTCTTTCACTCAGGAATTAAATGTTCACAATCAGTCTTATTTGGATGGTAAGCCGCTCTGAGCGGCTCAAAGACACCTCACTTTATGATAGAATACAACACTTGTATAGCGCCAGGGTTGTTCTCTTTGCTCTTTGTTTCAACTGCTTGCTGGTGAATTTTCGACCAATTTGGGCTTGTAGGGCTTTTTTTAGTGCAATTTGGAAAAAAAATGTGTCGAAATAGATATTCCGGCCAATCGTGCATGCTTTTGCGAGCTGCTGTGAGCGGCTTGCCGGAGTGAAAGAGTTAAGATAAAATTCATCAATGTGAGCTCCGATAAAAAATATCCTGACTTGCAACAAACTTTGTTCTCTCATTTATTCATCGCTCTTAACATGTTTCTACAAATTGTTGACTGAATTTTTGGTTTGGAATACAGGTAAAGTTAACAATTCTGATTTGTTTTGACCAAGGAATTTTTAGAGGGGAATCGAGATACGCCATGATCTTGTGTCGCTCATGGAGCAGAGTTATTGTACCTCCGGATATATTCAGAGTTTGGCCCTATATCCACGCAGATCACGTAAATCTTCACTTGACGCATATACATTTTGTTTCACGCACAAACCGTGCCTGCGTTTCAAGTATCGCGCATTGCGACTTGCTCTGATCAAAGTAAGCCAATTTTTCCGCTAATCTGTGCGACGACTCTGGAAGTATGGCACGCGGAGCCGTAAAATGCCGGAGGTACAATAACTCTCCCTCCATGAGCAGCAATCCAAGATGGCTGCCGTCCCATAGGATTCACACGGCGGTGAATTCAAAATGGCAGCGAGTACCGATTCCCCTTTTTAAATTCCTTGGTTTTGACTCACCACTCCATATCTGCCCTGCAAAGTAAAAGCACAGTATGCGCATTTATAATGCATAGCAGATACTTCCTATAAGCGTTCAATTTCACTTCAACCCAATCCCATGCTAAAAAGTTGTATTTGCACATTGTTTGATATGGTAGATACTGCCTTACATTATGAAAGAGAATTGATCACCTGCTCATTTGTGCAGGATTTCTCAAGGGGAAATGCAGTAGCTTGTAACATATCTGCAATACATATACGGTACTGCATTTTTACTTTCTTGGGCAGGTATGGCAGACTTATCTTTGAAAGTGGTAGGTATGTCAGGTGTGAACTGATTTTCTGTAAAAAATGGACCTTTGAAACTGATTTTCAGGGGTTTAGTGAACTGAAACTTTGGCCAAAAATACTGCCTTCTGCACTGAAAACTTTCCCATTTCTGGAGCAATTTTTACAGTTTGAACTATTTTTACTCAAAAACAGAATCTGAAGAACTGAATCACTCTGAAAATGGATATCTTGTGGACGGCCTGAAAAAAGGGGGTCTTGACCGCCGGACATATATATCCTGCTCACATATGTGAGTGCCCCCGGGACTTATCCTTAACCAAGCAATCGATTAAGAGCGTGGTTAGGTGAAGGTTTGTGGCACCCAAATATGACCAATTTATGAGCCAACTGGCAGTTATATTGTATTTAATTTTGTTCTAAAACAGAAAACTACATGGAGGACAAAATCTCTATATTTCCTGAAAAATGTGGGGTTTTTTAAAGTTTTTACCCTGAGGTCAATTTCTATAGGGTCTGATACATGAATTTGTTAATCGTAAAATATGAAGCAAAACTACAAAATCCAATTTATTGTGCAGCTATTTTCATTGGGTACTGCTCTCAGCTCAAAATCTGTAAAATAGAAAGAGAACCACATCACAAATATCTGTATTGCAAACTCACCTACTTCAGATTCTATGCTGTAATTCTCGGTATTGACTTTCAGATTGAAAAACCTGACAATCCCACATAACAGGCCCACATACACCGCCAGTGATATCATCATGGAAAGTATGCTGAGGGATAGTTGGAAAAAGGAGGACTGACCTGTTCAGGAATTCAATAGTGAAATAAAAACATAATTACATGACATTTTTTGATGAAAAGTGAGATGGATGTTAATTGCAATGCTGCAAAGATAAGAAGTTCTTTATTAAAGTATCCAATGCATGTTAAACAGTTCCCCGTCGTATGTGTACTGCGCAAACGCACTACAGTAAAGGCTGTACCTTGCATGACGCGCTAATTTAAATATCAACTGTGGATTCATCACAAATCAACAACGGTTCGCTCCTGTATTTAGGAGATACAGTTAGTTGTTGAATACTATTTTTGATCTTGCTGAAGTAAAGAATTTTTTATACAATAAATATGCGAAGCTAAAATTCTTCTGTGGTCTTCCAGCTGCATCAAAAACTGGTCAAAGACAGATCTTGGATCCCAAGGGAAATAAGCTTCATTAGAGGCTTGCGACCATCACGACAGGGTAATCGATATATCGGCTTGTCGTACGGCAAGCAAAATTTTCGAGATGCGACAAGGTCGAGTTTGCGCACTTAAAATTGTTGACGTCATGCTGGTCGTACGACCACACGACAGGCAACTCTGAAACCAGCTTTACTATGTAACCTTGGCGATTAGTCTAAATAGAATTCTTTCTTACCCACTATGATTATCATAGATGGAAAAAATAGATCCATACTTACTACTAGAAGTTTTTGCTGGTTTTCTGCCCAGAAATTCATCATCAAGTAGGGATATACACAAGGTTATGGTGAGGAGATTGAAGAAATTGTAATTGCCGGTCAGGATAATAAGAACCTGTAAAAGAATCTGAAGCAAACAAAAATAGGTTAACAAAAAGTTTGTGAGATGTTGCATTTCTACATCTTGGAAGAAAGAGAAACCATTCACTACCTTAA
>JXSR01S006184.1:0-10874 GCA_000969725.1 Ophiothrix spiculata
GTTCTAAAACATCGATTGTTTAGACGAGATTCTTATAAAATACGGCAAGTATTCTTGGAAAACTTGTTCAATTACAAATAACTAATGATCTAAAAAACTCAACATTGAGATTTTAGTTTGGGTTCCGATTTTTTTAAACGTTTTTAAGACACTTTAAATAGGGTATAGGTCGTCACAATACTTCAAGTTGGGTATTTTGAGATGCGGCTTATACGGCGGTGCGGCTTATACGGCGATGGTTGAATCTTATTTTTTTACTTTTCCGGGGGTGCGGCTTATATTCCGGGCGGCTTATATTCCGGAAATTACGGTACTTCTTTCATGTTTTAAACCTGATTAGAAGTGTCAAAAACTTTTTTACTATATTTAGAACACCAAATTTTAAAAGGTAGAAAATAAAATCTGGAATTCCTAAAACTTGGCACGGTATTCCTTTGTACAGTAAAACAAAAATGTAGATTCTAATTCAGAATTAGGGGTGGGCAGTGGAAAACAACCAAACAATATATTTTATTGGCCTTATGTACAATAGAATATAATGAAACCAGATTTGTGATATTTTGAACCTATAGTGAGACTGGAATGTGGTTATTCCTAAAAAATTGTTTTTATAAAAAATGTAAAAACTTCTCAAGGTGTCTATTAATCTGTTTTTTGAAACTTAACAGAATTGAATTTTTTGACTAACATTTTTTTAACAACTTTACAATTTTCCCCAAAACTTTCCCAAATTTGTTCATATGAGGGGTGATCTGGCAACAGATAGACCATTACGGTCTATGGGCAAAATGAGCGGAAAGTCACAAATTTCAAATTTAAGTTTATGGCAAATTTTAATTCTTTATTATCTCAATTTTGAATGATATATAAATATGTCACACTTTCTTTCTCCATTCTCCATTTTGAGATCAAAATACAAAGCAGTCCACCAAAAGTCTTGCAATAAAAATTAGCTGCAAATTGATTTCAAAATTACTGATTACTATAGTGTATGATTGTATGATAGCAAAATGTGGTCAATTAACCATGATAAATGTCACTTACGGGCATTGTTGACCTTCGGAACTTGAGCTACAGTTTAGCACTTATGCATGGATGTGTTTTATGATTCAAAATCTTTATTGGCTACTTTGTGCTCATTTTTGAATCCACATAATGTAGGTCAAGGCCAGGGTATAGAAAAAAAAATGAACCTTTCTGGAAACTTTTATTGTGCTGATGATAATTTTCTGTGAGATTTATGAAAAAATGCATGAATTGTGTTAAAAACTCGCTTGTTTTTGACAGTTATTTGACATTAACCCCAAAATTTACTAATTTATTTGTATTTCATCATTCAATATTGCCAGAAAAATATCATCTGTCGTCAGAAATTCTCATGATTATTATTTTTACTTTATGTTATTATTTTTTTCATGCTTACCAAATTTTTTTTCGGGGACTTCACATCGCTTGTTCTCTTTTTAGCACTTGAAACTTGAAATGTCAGGTCATTCAAAACTGTCATCTAGATATCATATAACTCTTAATTAAACTTTGTTCTATATATATATGTTGCTATTTGAAAAAAATGTACACCAAAGACATTTTTGCAAGATTTAATTAGAACATTGGAAAATCTTGCCTTTTCAATAATGGCCTTGACTATGGTAATCACTTTATCTCATTTGAAAAAATATATATATATGTGTATACTAGAAAAAAACATATAGATGCATTGACAATTCACTGTGTGCGTATTCCTGCTGACACTAGCAATGTTAGAAATATTTTGCAAAACAAGACAAGTAAAAAATGACCCATTATGCTTATTACATTTGACTCACGTCTGTATGTACATGTGTAGCTCTATTTATCATTTGATTTGCTATTTTTATGACTGATGCATGTTGGGATGCTATTTTGAGTTTCTAGAGCAATTGATAATATCTCATGCATTTATTCAATATGTGCACAAGCTTTTCATATGGCTGCCAATTTCATGTTTGATTGTAAGTATTGAAGTAACATTTATAGTTGACATTCGAAGAGCATTTTTATTATTTACAATTTTATTGAATTGTGTTGGAAATATGCATATGATTGTGGAATTTTTATTTTTGCAAGTGGCAATGCTGGATGATTTGACAAACGGCTTTGAAGCGAACTGATTTATTCTTTCTATTCGTGTGGAAACTTGAATCAAATGCCTGCTTCAATATTGGCGTTCAAACAAATATTTGCAATATAACTCGCCAGGTATACACTGTATGCAGCGCCCCAAAAAGGAGCATTTGCACAGGGGACCTATGGCTTAATGTGACTTCAAAACCACAGAGCAATTAGAGTAAAGTTTCTTCCCCAAGGAAACGAGAAGTGATCCGACCGGGGATCAAACCCAGTACCTCCATATTATGAGTCATCTTTTCTAAACACTCGGTCATGCCACCTCTGTGGATGTCATGTAAACGAAAGAAAGTTGTAAGTGCCATTAGTCATAAATTTCCATTGAACGCTGTAAAATGTTCAGTCTTGGGTCAGTGGCTCTTGCTATCTCAATCGCCACTCGCATTATGGGAGACATATTTTAAGAGATTTTCGCATTTTAGTGACAAGGTGATAAATGAATACAACATATGGCAGTTCAGGTGGTTTCAGAGTAGCTGCCGTTGCGGCAGACATCTGACCTTGTAATTGCGACAGACGACCAAACATTTGCAATTTTGAGTTGTCGTAATGTAGCATGACACACTTGCATATTGCCGCAATGGTCTGTTGCAAGAAAAGTTAAATTTATTCCAACACATTGTGGCCATCATGACAAGGTAATTGGTATATCGGCTTGTCATGCTTGCTGCAAAATTTTCCAGTTGGGAGAAGGTTGAGTTTGCACACTTAAAATTTTTGATGTCACGCTGGTCGTACAACCACCACTACAGACACACTGAAACCAGCTTTATTGTGATACAACCTTCTTACATTCACATAGCCAAAGGTATTGAACAAAATTCAGTTTTGATTACCCATTATAACCTGTCCAATTCTCCTTTGTTCAGCTCAAGTCCTGCCACCACCAATGGTGAGACAGAGCTCTGTGCCTACAAAGCCACCAACATCGCCAGAAGATACACAGCAAAGAAGAGCAAAGAGCGGATCAAAAGAGAGGACAAAGATCCTAGCAGAGGAAAACAGAGAAGAGAATGGTCAGAATAGGTCGTCATCAGCTGGGACACTACACCCACCGGGTCAAAAGTAAGTACACAAGAGTGGACCTAAAGAGAGGACAAAGGTACTAGCAGAGGAAAACGAAGAAGAGAATGGTCAGCATAGGTCATCATCAGCTGCACCCACCGGGTCAAAAGTAAGTACACAAGAGTGGACCTAAAGAGAGGACAAAGGTACTAGCAGAGGAAAACGGAGAAGAGAATGATCAGCATAGGTCATCATCAGCTGGGACACTGCACCCACTGGGTCAAAATTAGGTAGCAATTCAGATTTAAAAGGGTCAAACTCAGCCTCCATTTGGAAAAACTATCATATGGACACCAATTTGTTATACATTGGATTGGTATTTGGATTGATTGAGCAATATTTATTGGTCATACTATGAGTTGTAAAAATATCTGGGAAAATGCAGTCAAGCCTAAAATTTCATTTTAAAAGTCATAGCGATACAAACAAATATTGGGTGTAGATCATCCAATCCTATCATTATTATGCGTAGGAACCATTTAGTTGTTTTGGAATACTTTAAAGCATAATGGCAATAATCGGGTTTGTTAACTGAAACAACTAAAACTGATTTGGAACAAAAATACATGGACATTAACAAATGATGGTGAAAAAGTTGAAAAGTGTAAGAAAGGTTACACACCACACAAGCAAGAAATTAAGGAGCTACTCATAAATTGCGACAAGAGTTGGCTTTTTAATATTACACAGTTTCAAGTTTAGCTAATGTATTGATGGGACACATTAAGTGTGATCATGTTACATCAAAAGATACTAGTTGTTTACCTTAAATTCAGATTTTCTTGTCATTTGAAAGGGAATTATATAAGCTTGCTTATGAAAATTGAAGTTTATGTTTTGAAGTTTTGATGAATAGTGACAATATAATGTTCTTATTATTTTCTATATAATTTACAAGTTTAATTTAATTTGCCTGTATCTCCAAATTTGCAAGACCGACAACCTATACCTTTTGATGTAACGGGTCACATATAATCTTTTTTTCTTTGTAGGGAACGTGCAAGAAGTGGAGGGTCAACTCGTAGTGAAAGTGGTTATGCCAGTGACAGGGCAGCCTCTAGAGGGAGCCGCAGTGGTAAGTGGAATTGAAATGTTCATAGAGTATCACTGCAAAACAGCAAACGTTATTGACTTTATGTTATTGACTTGATGTAAAAATGTCACTAGAATCTAATTCTTTGATCTTTTGTTACAAATTACACCCTTTTTATTGAATAAATTTATTCAAACCATTATTATACCCAATTTATAGAATGCATTAGATATAGGTAGATTTTGAAATTTTGAAATTGGTTGGTATTTCTGCTGGAAGGAAATTCACATTTGTGCCCGATAACTTTCTTATAAGAAATCTAAATATATTCATTCATAAATGATGCAGAGGGTTAAGGTTTGGACTTCTTGCATCTCTGCAAAGTTGGAAAGCATCTTCTAGTTCCAAAAGGAACGCAATTTTTGAGGTCGGGTAAATTAGGGTTAAACATAATTCAGATCGGAGATCTTTAAACAGAGATGAATAAAGCATTTTAAAATAAAAACAACATTCTGCAATCCTCCTTCAAATAATGGTAATGCTACAAATCATGCTAATACACATCCCTGTGCATGCGTTATTCAAAATTTATATTTCCTTACAAATACATAAGATACATGCTTGACAATCTTGATGACTGTTCAATTTTTCCTAGTGATAAAAACTTTGGTTTTGTGTATGTGGTAGCATCCATTCACATCCTACTTATTGCAATGCAGTGTGTCACATCACTGTATGCACCCCACGCTGCAGAGAGGATGGGTCAACATAAATCCAAAAATTGTCAAAAGGGTGGGGTTCATAGAATTTTCAGTATAAAGGGTGCCTTGATAAAAGGGGTGGGGTTGAAATATAAAGGGTGTGGTTGCTTACCATTAGACTGAAAATTTAAGTATGAGGAGCTCTGAGAATCGGAATAAGCATATTCAATAGAGATAAGACAATGTTACAGTGGTCGACATAGGAAATGAAACTTACATGCACTAATGAGATGTATGTAAAAACCCTTATTTCGAACACTGATGGACCAAAGTGGGATGAATTTAGTACGCTTATCAGAATGAGAAGTTTATGAAATTTCTAAAAAGGGTGGGTTCAGAGAATTTTTAGTATAAAGGGTGTTTTCATAAAAAAGGTGGGTAAAAATAAAAAGGGTGGGGTTCAAACCCCATTGTATACAGTGCACGTACGGTGCAGGGAACAACTTGACAACATACGTTGATGAGTCAAAACCAGCAAAACAGAGGCTTGTTGTTAAAAAAGATTGTTACTCTGTCTTACCTGCTGTGCAATTAGCAGAATGGTAGTAATTTTGTACAAATTTTACACATAAAATCAAGAGCAATCTTGTAAACAGTGAAAATTAGGACAAGACAAATTTATAAACAATAACAGTAAAATCAATGTCTTTGGTCTTTGCATACAAAAGTTAATACCGAAATGAACGCTCACCGGCAGATTTGAGATTGTGAGTTTGGTATCTTGAGAATCCTTTGAGAGCCGGAACAAACAGATAAAGGGTAGGGTGGAAGGGTGCCCTCGAAATTACGTAAAGCTAGGACACATAATTTGAACTTCATGCGGGAATCAATAGGCAGCCAATGAAGTTCTTTGAGGATTGGAATAATTTCTTGTTATTGTCCAAATTGAAACTATTATTGTGTCAAATAAATTTTGGACTCAAACTGTTGATCTGAACGTAGCCACTGCATATCGGAAAGTATGCAATGCTATTTCCAATCAGTAATTCACAACATTGCCTTGAAAGCGTTGTGCATTTGCGTAAATTCTATGCAACACCATTTCCAATCAGTAATTCATTGTATTGCGACATCGCACGTGCCTGGAAAGCATTGTGTATTTGCATAAATGCACACACAATTCTGGTACGCAAGGCTCTGAATTTTCATGTACGAAATTTATTTGAAACAACAATAGTTAAATTTGAGGTTATGTATCCTATTTTCAGGAAGTGGTACCAAGAGGGAGGATGAGAATGAGGAAGAGGCTCTATATTGGAATACACATATATCACCAATATTGGAGAGAGTGTTACCAGCTCATCTGGGTAGGTAGACTCGGTAAATCTTGAACCAATATGACCATACGGGGAAGTAAATTAGACCGTATTTCTCCAATCATAACGACATACCAAATCTTACTCAATATTCAAATTAACTGATATTCAACGTGTATCCATGTGTTAGCAACAAAATTAGCACAAAATAATACCAAACCGGATACCAAAATTATGAACAATTCGTGAAAAAATATTAGTACACAGTGATTTGGTCTTAATCAATCCTATTTAAGCATTACTAGTCTCTTACACAATACAAAACCACCAGTTCACAATGTTGTAGAATAAAAGGGATACCCAATGAATCTTGTAACAGAGTCTGATTGTTTGTTGCATACTTCAAGATTTATAGAGTAACAGAAGCTGTAGATTTCTGGTTAATTTGCACATTTTCACTTAGACCGGTTAAGCAGACACTTATATGCTCTACTCATCTTGTGATCTGTAATACATTCAGTCTTAAAAACATCCACATGAAGATCGCATTATCGTTCATATGTAATTGATTTGTATTCCCATTCCTATTGTTTTGATAATTTCACTTGGACCGGTTAAGCATTCTCATTCAAATTACCATTTAGTTGCCAAAGTACGGTTTGTTGCATACTTCAAGGTTAATAGAGTAATAGTAGCTGTAGATTTCCGGTTAATTTGCAAATTTTCACTTAGACCGGTTAAGCAGAAACTTATATGCTCTACTCAACTTGTGATCTTCATGTAATACATTCAGTCTTAAAAACATCCACATGAAGATCACATTATGAAATTAACAAAAGGGAAGCCCATGATATTTTAGCAAAACACAGCTAGTGTGTGGTTTGATTTTAGACACTAACCAGACGCTAGCAAGTTAAAATAATTCGAACCTTAGCGTCTTCGTGAGCGTCTAGCTAAACGCTAGCTGCCTCTTGCTAGTTTATCATGGGCTTTACATAATCGTTCATATGTATAAAATTTGATTTGTATTCCCATTCCTATTGTTTTGATAATTTCACTTAGTTTGTCTATTTTTTGTCTGATTTTCGTTGTGATAAATTTGCTTGTTTTAACCCAGAAGTTGATAGATGTACTAGAAAGCTAAGCTATACCATGATTTTAAAGATAACCCTCTCTTGACAGGTTTCCCAGCCCATCAGGGAAATCAAAGATAATTATTTTACTTTTTTCCAGTCAGGGCAAAGTCAGGGAATTTGATAAAAATGCCTCCAATTCAGGGAATAGTCAGGAAATTTTGATTGGCCCAATAATCAGAAGTAGTCAGTCACAGGCATGAGAATTTTCAGTTTTTAAAAGGAATTCAGTTTTTTTGGTTGCCAAAATTTACGTGTTTTTATTTATTTTCAGTCTATTTTGGAGCGTTTTTGCCTAATTGTATGCACTTTTTCAGTTTTTCTCACCACTTTCAGGTTTTTTTTTATGAAAGACCATTCTCATGCCTGCAGTCAGACTCATTTTCCCCGGTCTTTGTACTTCTAGGATGATATGCGTGGTCGTAGGTTTTAAAAAGTAACCTGTTTTGTTTGTTTGTTTTTTATTTTTTGTAAAATTGATTATCATGGTTTTTGAGTTCTTGTCAAGGAAAAAATCAGTGAATTTTGTTTTCTTAAAATGCTGGGAACCCTTCTTGACCAGTTAGGATTATATTTGCATGCCAAGATTTTTTTTGAAATATGAAATGATTCAGTCATTCATTCCTGGTAAAAATATTAAGCTTCAGAGTAGACATAACATGAACTTTTCATTTCTTCTCAAAAACACTTCTTTTGTATAGTTAAAAGTCTTCTTTCTCATGATATTAATAAATAGTTCAAATAATACACCCGAAGTGAATTAATTAGCTGCCTGGATTTTATGAATGCTAAAAGCCATGAAGTGTACTGCCACATTACAATAGCAAGCTACAGAAAACACTTCTTTTGTGTAGTTAAAAGTCTACTTTCACATGATTTTGATAAATAGTTCAAATAATACACCCAAAGTGAATTAATTAGCTGCCTGGATTTTATGAATGCTAAAAGCCATGAAGTGTACTGCCACATTACAATAGCAAGCTACAGGGAACTTTTATTGTGCTGATGAGAATTTTCTGTGAGATTTATGAAAAAATGCACGAATCACTCTAAAAATGTGCTTGTTTTTGACAGGAATTTGACATTCACACCAAAATTTGGCTGATTTATTTGTATTTCATCATTTAATATTGCCAGAAAAAATCATCTGTTGTCAGAAATTCTTGTGATTTTATCACTATTATTTGATTTTATATTATTATTATTTTAAAGCTTACCAATTTTTTTCCCTGAGACTTTTTTCTTAGAACGGCTCGACTGCGTTACCGAGGATTTCAAAGCCCTGGCAAGCTAATCCAAGGGATTAAATTCTGGCTACAAGATTGAGTAGATTCTGTCTTTCACACTATGGAGGCGTCCCTTGAATTTAATGCATATATGCACTATCATTGGGAATAGTCTGGCTTTCAGCCATATATTATGAATAAAAATAAAATAAAGATTGTACTAGTAGTATTCATCCATTTAACTGGAAAAGGAGTGGTAGAGATTATTCAAAACAAAACAAAAAGGAAAGTCTGTATAAGGTTAGTCAGAGTCACTCAACAAACCTACTAATATGACTAGGCATGACATAGAATATTCAAGAAATTTGGACTAGTGAACAATTGTTTTCTTTAAAATAAAATCCACACTACCTGTCAATGACAGAATAAGTAATATCATGAAAAGACCAAGCTAATTATGGTATTTATCATGACCTAAGCAATCGATCTAAGCTCACTGGATCATACAGTCGTTGTCCAATGATCATGCAAAAATTATTTCACCGTTATTAACATTTTACTAAATGGTAAAAATTCAACACAATGAGAAAAAATTAAAATGAAAATGTTTATTTTGAATAAAATATTTCCAAAATTTTGAAAAATCACATCATGAGAAAAATTCTGAATGAAAATGACTACAAAAACCACAACGTGTCACTAGTGCTTATTTGTGACTTTGGTTGCCAATTCATTCTTAATCCTGTAAAAGTTTCCTGCGCAGTCTGGTGGTTTCTAATTGAAATCTTAAAATCCGATTCTTCTTTACTGTTCCAATTAAGTAAGCTTTCTAAAGAATTATCTTTAGCATTTGTTTGGCATTTCCTTTCTCTGATTCTTTCTTACATTCATGTCCAACTATGTAAGATGCAAATGGCATCATCGTTTGTAGGGTTTGACACTTTATACAAGTAGGATTAATTGTATGACGACTTACAGATTGTACTCATTTTTCCCCATATAGGAAGTTTAGATTCTCCTGTCATAGAGGGTATATGTACAGCGTGCGATGACCTGTATAACACAATGGAAGAGGCACATTTACTTGGAAGGGCATCGAAAAGGAGAAATACAGCTTTGAAAATCATCTTTAAACTTTCGGACTTAAGTGAGCCTAGAGTGTTATTACGAGCTGCAAGGCTTATGCTAGCGGTAAGACTGAAATTGAAATGTGTTTTTCAACAAAGTTTTTTTCACAGCTTGGTAATGGAAACCATTTAATCCACTAAACATTACAAATAAAACGTCAACTTTAACTATGTTTTCATTAGAACTTGCAAGTGATGTCTCAAGCTTCGTTTACTGGGATTTCTTAATGATTCACAACTGTGTTTTATTTTAGATGGTTTGCTACTTGTCAGGTTATTTTCACATTATGAATATATTACATCTCATATACCGTGCGAGTCAAAAAAACTGCAATAATTAGACGGAAGCCATATTGTAAAAACAAAAGTAATTTCGAACAAATAATATTAATTTCTAAATAGGTCAAGAATTAAGCTTTCAAACAGTGAAAGAATAGTGAAAATTGATAAAGGCATTTCGAGGATATCCTTATTTGGTATGATAATATGGTATGAAAACAGTTCTGTCCAAATGAGCATACCTTGTCAAACGAGTAACAGAGTAAGTACCAATATTGAATTGAATTTCTTGCCAAAAACTCTTGAATAATAACACAAACCGATTGCATTGCTCTAGTGAAAATCTCTTCTTAATCTATTAATTTACATATAAAAGATAATTTAGGCGTTTTTTTAAAGTGCAAAATGACATGTTTGGGGATACTGTCTTAGAAGGGAGAGCTTATTTATCAGTCACTGTTCAAAATGCCTCAAGACCAGTTCACAAACGAGCAACGTGCTTTTATTGCTGAGGTTTATTTTACCACCAAATCTCATGCAGAAGTGAAACGGAGATTTCAACAGGGTGCATTCCCTCCATCGCGTGTACCCTGTGCATCCACCATCTATAGAATTTAGTCGAAATTCAAAAGAACAGGAACAGTCCATAACCTAATAGTCTATGGGCTATGCCAACCCCCCCTCCCCCCCTAGGGGGATTTTCGGAGACAGGTATTTTGGAGATCCTTATACATTAAGGTTTTGAAATCAGGTTGTCTGCAAATTGCCCAGTGGTGGGTGGGGCCGTGAGGGCGCTTTTTTCAAAATGGCCGCCAAAATAGCATATTT
>JXSR01S006186.1:0-10599 GCA_000969725.1 Ophiothrix spiculata
ATAACGAATGAAATGTCACGTACGTTTACACGGAACAACAGGTCCTTCATACAAGAGAGCAGACATAGAAATAACAATGGTATCATAATAAAAGGTTACCTCAGGTCTATAAAATGACAATTTTTTTGCATTTTTTCTTCAACATATCTAAAATTAGTATGCACTTTTACTGAATATCAACCCAATTCTAATAACTAAATTATAATTTCGTTATTCTAAACAATACTTGAATTTCTAAAGATTCTAGAGACACATTGAAGATGGGTGTGTATCACCTAACATTCATTTCACATTCACTTAGACGAGCATCAAGATTATGTAGTTTAAAAAAGAAAGACAGGTAATATTCTACGCTACAGAAAATAGCTACTTATCAGTGCCAGGATACTCTAAGCCATTTTGCTTTCGAGATATCCTTGACATAAAATTGCCACCAGGCTGTCTTTTTACCCTGCTGCAGTCAGCCGGCAGAGTTCTGTTTTGCATCAGTTTTTCTGTCATTCTTCTTCTTCTTCCAGCAACAGCTTATATCTATGGAACGTAATAATCAATTTTTACCATTATTATGTGTGAGAATCTGTTATCCTATTTTTTGCTGTACATCTTTGGAAACCTTTATTTCGAGTATCTGAAATCTCACGTTAAATACTGATGACTGATATCTATAGAACTTGGATACTTCTATAGCACTCTGCAAATATTAATATTTTGAAACTGTGCATATGTTTTGTTGATAATAAATGTGGAAGAGTTTATTATAGAAAAAGTCAGAAATATGATTTATATTGCCTACCGTCTCATTTGTTTCAGTTTCAGTTTATTATTCACCATCAATTTGATTGTTAAGGCTTGAGTTAGAAAATATTCATTGAATGTACATCTGAAATTATAAACTTTTTCTGAAAAAAATTGTATCTGAAGCACTTTAAACTGTTAAGATTTTCTATTTGTACATGTATAAATTGTATAGTTTAGCTTGTCATGACTGTGCCGCCTACAAAACGATATGATTTGTTATGAGATATGTTCTGGATATTTAAATGGCAATACGTTTATCATCAAAGAAAGAAGATAACAATGCTTATACCGTTCTCTTGATAAACAGAAACATTTGGCCATAATATGTGACTATTAAATTTTTAGCTGCTACCTAAACGATGCAGTTTTCAAAAAGCACCGGTTTTGAATACTTAATATTTAAATGAATATGAAATATGAATGGAAAATCAATGCATTTTGATTTTGATAAAATATTTAAATAGAAGACCAATTTTGAGGTTTTTTAAAAGGCTATAACGTCCACAGACAAAAACAAGTGGCCAAATATTTTGGAATGTGAAATTATGGTATTTTTTATTAATTATCAACAAAATAGACTAATAGAAAATTTCCATTTTTTTTTTCAGAATCAGCCTAATGATCACCAATAAATATATCCGAGACAGGTTTTAACAAACAACTGCGTAAGATTCCTTGAAATGAAGGAAATTGGAATGAGTATGTCCATCGCGTGCTCGAAAATATCTTTTAATAACAACAACATCTTTGAGACTTTTGAATACCATTCTTTCAAAAATAACTTGAAAAGAGACATACAAAGTATATAGGTAAATATCATATAACGTATAATAATCACCTCACGTGCCAGTCGGTTCTAAGTCTATAAAAGTTATAAGAGTTATGTTTTCATATTGCACATCAATTTCTTTTTATCAAAATTGACATGTTTTAAAGTATGGTATATTAAAGTTGTGTTTTGCACGTGACGTGATTATTTTTCATCCAAACTCTAATGTTCTTTCAGTATTAATACAAGACATTTCACAACGCCAACAACAACAACATGCAAGTGTAACGTGAACCAAGTTATAAGACAGTACCGGGTATTTTGTGAAATGTAACGTGATATGTTTACTTCTCTATTTGATTAATACAGAAACCCTCCTGTTTCCTAAGAAAACTAGAATCTATTCAATAGATTTACCAATTTGTATTGAGTATAACCAAATCCCCAGGCGTCCCAAGGTTTACTTGAAGTGTTATATTACAGTAGACTGATTTTGCCTTAGCTAATTTGGATATGCTCTGGATAGTGTGTTATAGCGAACAGAGAACTAAGGGGACTATTGAACGTATGAATGAATACATGTAAAATCAAACTCTGCGAATACATATGGTACGAAAACACTGTGCCTGAATATGATACCAAAGAAGGCTTCTTCATTGTTTAACTTGTTGTATGGAGCTGGAGCAGGATTCTGATTTTTGATAAAGTCAGATGTCAAAATCCTGCATTTTGATTAGTCAATTTTACAATATGCCCATCCTACTTTTAAAAAAGCTATCCATATAATCCATTTCCAGGCGTAACAACCTGAATTGACCTCTACCCTGACCTTGCGGTAACTTAAGAACATTTAAAATTGACCAATCAAAGGACATAATTTTAAAGAAAAAGTTGGTCATATTTTCAATCAAAAGACACTCATTACCGAATGTCTCTGGTCAGAATTGAGAATACCATCCACTGTTTCTTTACTCAAAACACAAACGCATACGGTTCTTCAGGGGAGGCAGTGGACCCAAAGGTGATTTTCTAAAATACATTCAATAAACTTCATATTTGATGAGATGATGTATTTTAAGAATACAATTAATTTTATTACATTTTTACGTATGTCGCTTCATCCGTTGCAATGGCAATGACGGCCATATTGGATTTTTAAAGGATATCACTGCGCGCAGTTTTTCAATATATGTTCCAAAATGATTTTGAACTTCCTCTTTTGTACACATGAATTTTAAAATTAATATGACAAATATTAATAAAAGATTTTTCGTACAGCGCGTACCAGGGATGCGTAATTTCATAAATTACGCAAATCGGAAAAAATATACGAAAACCTGTCTCACGAAAAAATAAGAGATTTTTCAAAATTTTGTCTCTTCATAATAAGTTAGATCTGCCTAATTTAAAGATTCTCACCAAGTTTCATGTGAATCGGATGAACGGTTTTTGAGAAAAACTACGCGCGGATACCTTAGGTCCCAGATACTGGACAGGTACACACAATTTTGACAATACTAGATACCAAAATATTGTCCAGTATCGTCCAGATCTGGTTAAGGGTTTGTATTCTAGTATCGTTGGTCAAAAATACTGGTATATACCAGTATTGTTAAATTAATGTCAACATTCCAGTATTGTTGGTCAAAAATACTGAAAAAGTGATATAGTTGGTCAAAAATACTTTTTAATCACTGTTTTGATTAGTTTTGGTTATATTCCAGTATTATTGGTGGAAAATATTGGTTAATATCAGTGTTGTTAAGTCTGTTCATTTTAAGGGTGAGTAATAATTATGCACCAGAATTGAAACATAAAATTTTGAGTTTTTATGGTAACTTCTAATATGATGTTCAGCTATGTAGAGTGTGACGGTAGGGCACTGTTTAGGCCCTCGTTTTTAACCTGCAATTCACCAGAAAAATGAGGTAAAACTCCTTTTTTTACCTCAGAGACCCTACTTTTATTACATCTTATGTCCAGAATGTTCTTGGTTTAACTCAGTTGTTTCCTGCATGACCCCTCCATTTTGGAGGTACACTCTTCCTGGTAGGCCCCTACCTCCAACCTGGTGAAGGCACAAACCTGCCATATCATATAGAAAGTAAGCCTCCTCCAAGAGTTTAAAATCCCTCATCCCTCTAAATTGGTCAGGCCATGACAAGTTGGTTAAGATTAGCGTTTTACATAGTCTTTAAACTCCTGCTTGGTATAAACTTTGGCTTTCAACTTGACTTTTCTGGGTTTCAGAATAGCAGGATTGTGGGCTGATAGTGTGTAAAAGTAATACATTCACAATTGGAGAATAGGGACTTTCCAAAAATCAAGAAAAACAACAAGTCTTTGATAAATGGAGCAAATATTGGTTATAGTTTTTTGAATAAGACATTTATTAGCATTTAACAATACTGGAACAACAGAGGCATTGACAAATACTGGAATGAAATGTGTGTACCAGTATTGTAAAAAAAATTCAACAATACTGCAACAAAAACACTCCCTGTATTGTTCAATACTGGTATGTCCTAGAATTGACCAATACTGGTATATACCAGTATCTGGGACCTAAAGTATACTTTTTCCCTACGCACAGCCCTAAAAAAAAGGCGTTCTGCGTAAAATGCCGAAAACGACGAAACGCAGATAATTATGCTAATAAGCTTCATTAGAAGTGTCCTGGAACCTAAAACCATTTCAACCATGAACAAAACCGAAAATATTACACCAAAAAGAAGTAAAATCTGCAAGTTCCTGTCATTTTATTCATATTTTCTAAAGATTTTACTCATTGAAAACAATAAAATAATGCAATACACACATTTGTATAGGAGTATCCGAGTATTTGGAATAAATTTTGCGAAGACTTCTGTCCATTGAAATTGTCATAAAATCGAAACGGAAGGTCCGGTTGAAGTCAAATAAAAACTGAAATTGTGTGTAATTTGAAATTGTAAAATAGCAAAAATGGTCAAAATAGCAAATTTCCAAATGTTAGGTACACTGCCTCCCCTTAACCGCATTCATCATTTACTAAATATCATAAAAAGGTATATAACATAGCCTGATTATTTTTTCTTGGTCACGCATGCCTTTTTTATTATTTATATTAGACTTGTCCTCTGATAAATATCTGTTACAAATATTTTTCTATCAAAACTAGATCCGACCCCTGTTAAAAAAAGTACACAACATGTTACTCATCTTTTCCTTTTATCACGTTTGCTTTCACTATTTATGCCTAAAGAAGAAAAATGTTTGATTGGCGTAACCCGACCGACCCTATCTTTACCGCCGACCCTTAATATTTTTATTTTTTGAGCATGGCAAAAAACCTCAAAATCCCAAATTTGATGGGAATTGATTCACGGAGGCCCGAGATATGGCTTGCAGGATATTCAAATGACAAATAAAAGATGTCTAACAGAAAAAGTGAAGATATTTTTGTATATGTGTCGTATATTTTGTATTCTTGTATGTGAAACATAGACTTAAAAAAAAAAAAAAAAAACTACCTACCCTATTTTTTTTTCTATGTAACGCATATCAAACAATTATTTTGTTAGGCCTTATTCTTGACAGGTATCCCTGGGAGATCTTTAAACTGACACGCCTTATGAAGACATCTATACTTTAACAAACGCTACTTGATTGGAATTCTGAACACCAAACCCGGGTACAATATTTACGCAAGATGGCTTCACGTAATCCAGGTGGAGTAACATAAGCTGTTCATGCCCAGATCGATGATTGGAGTTGAAGACCTTTAAGATACATTATAGTTATGTCGCAGAAAGTAAATCGACCTTACCTACTCATAAAGTCTATTAGTGGTAAACAATAAGACAAAACTGATGATATTTGAGATTTAAAAAAAATTTGATTATACTAGTCGATACCAATTTTTTTTTTTTTTTTTTCAATTTTCTGAATCCTGTGTCTCGTGCATTTTACTTATATACAGAATAGTATAACAGGTTTTTAATATCATGACTGAAAAAATCCCAACAACGGGTTTTTGTTTGTAAGTAAATTATTATTTTTCGCTGAATCATCAGTATTTGTGTTGTCTTTTTTCAAGAATATACTCAAAAACCTGCTTGATTTTAGGAAGGAGTCATCGAAACCTCTCAACTTTGCTTACTTAGTTTCTTTCAGTAGTCATTTCTCATTTTAAATTCAAAATGAAGTAAGCAAAGTACTACCCAGTGCTACATTATAAACATTCACAGCAAACATAATGCATGTGAATTACTGTATGGAAAAGAACGAAAGCTAACTTTATTCCTGTATTACATAATAGATGTAACGGGAAGAAAGCAAGACGGTTGCCAGGTATGTTTGTCTTGGTCTTGTCAACAATCTTTTGGTTTGTTTTCTCTTGGTTTAAAAAATTTTCATGGATGTATCGATGGGCGTCGTGGTAAACACACTTTACTGAGTGTACGAATTTGCTACGGTGCCGCTTCAAAACTTAACCGGCGGTTGACCACTTGGAACCGCATGTTCTGACAGGTTGCTATTGTTCTGAATAATGTCAACTGTCCAGAACCGCCGGTTGAAGCGGCCCCTAAATACGGTATGTCAGGACTGATGTTGACCTTTTAAGGATGGTTTCAAGGCAACACAATTAAACTGTTTATTATGTTCTTCATTTGTTGTCTTTAGGTATTAACAAAAACGCCATAGACTTATATTAGAATATCTTCAAAATAGAAATGTAATTTAGGTAAAGAAATACGTGATGAGTCTTCATACATTGTCCATACTAATTAACTTTCATATTTAAACAAATAAAAGTGACAGACGTCATTGTGCATTAATAATAGTAGTTTGTTTCGTAAGCAGCATGTAACTATTATAGTCATCAATATTTCATACCATTTTCGTTTTATTCGTTCTCAGTTTTCCTAGAACCAGTTTTTTGAATTTTTCGGTCATAATATTGATTAAGGAAAATGTGTCTGTTTTGTGTCTCTTTTTTTTTTTTTTTTTTTTTGTTAAAAGGTTTTGGAACACTTATTGATGCCATGCATTACAAACTATACTTTTGAAACGTTTCCTATTAATCCATGTAAATAAATTTTTACTTATGTAAAAAGCTTATTTCTTGACAAACTTCTCAGATATATCCAACGCAATTTCTAAGACCTGTATTTATTGAAACGGACTTGACTGATATGTTAGTACATAATAATGCTTTAAATGTATAGTTTTAGCTGTATTTATTAAAGGTAAGTTTATGTAAGTGATCATAAAGAGTAGAATAATTTGCGATTAAAATACAAAGCTATGAATGCAAGTCTAGGTAACTGTAGAAATGTAGGAATGAAACCAACTGTTATATTCTTCAATGGGTGTAACGAAAGCCAGCTGCTTAGCGTGTTAATAACTAGCTACAGATTTAATTTCACAAGCCTTTTTTCGGTAAGTTTTCAATACTTGCCATTTAACCTGATCATGTTCTCTGCCTTTAGGAAAAGTAATGAAAGTCTTGTATATGTAACGTACGCTTATCTACACGATTGTAAGAACATTAAACTTTGTTCATAAGGTAAGTACAAAACCTATTTAATCGATTTGTGATAACAAGGTTTATCGAGAAAGTGCTCTGTGATATACCTCTATGCCTTTCTACAAGACACTTAGCAGTTAGTTCCTTGTCCAAGAGAATTTCAAGCACACTCAACCTTAGACGCCAGCGGGATTCGAACTGTCTGCACCGCAAGCGAACGTGTTACCGTTTGAGCTAACCTGACTGCCTGGGAGGGTCCTGCTATCATTTCTCACAAAGTAAAGTTGACTATTACTCGAGGTACACTTAGCAAACTCGTTTGCTAAAGGACAATGTTAACAATGAGATCTACCAAGAAAGTAGGTTATATCACTGCCGTTTTGTCGTGTAACTAATTTATTCAACCTCTCTAGAACTGCAATTTACTACCCACTAATAAATCATTGATGATTTAATTTAGCATTCAAATTTTGTTATTTATCAGATTTTCTTGCGTGGGCAATAATCTTGTTGTCACCGACCTGTATGTATCGAAGTTTTTAAAACTACATTTCTAAAATGAAATTCAAAAGGTTAGGAAATATTTTCGATAAAATAGAAACAAATAAATTTGAATAGTATTCTTATATTGATTATGACAAGATATGACGGTTATGAATAGTTCATGTGTTTATAACATATCAATTAATCCAACCAGTTTAGTCTTCTACTGAACACTACATATATAAGAAAAATGTATATGTAGTCTTCTGCTGAACACTACACATACATTTTTCTTATAGATTACTTTTTTCTACTGATTCGTCGGAGAGTTAACATAACAGAAATGAAAAACTTACTCCTGAACCAAGGAAAAATATGAGAAAAATACACATTTTATGTGTGACCCGTCACATCGAAAGGTACCTTAAGGTCGGCAAAATTAAAATTGATTTTTTGGTCTCATCTGAAAGATTATATTTTAAGCTTTAAAATGACACCTTGCTTTTAGTTATTGGATGTTCGATTACAAAGTTATATCCAAATTGGTAAAAGGTATCGGGCTGATTCCGAAAACTAAGGTTCTGAGAAAATCAAGTTTAAAGTTTCTGTACTGGTTAAACGTGAATGGAGAAATTATCTCGGTTTTTAAAACATTTGTCTTATGTTTTGGATGTTGGAACCTGATTAATATGATAGAATACACTTCAAAGGTAACGTTTCTGATGAAATTAGAAATTCGACTTTGGACGTGATTTTTGACTATGCTCAGCTTCAATGGCCTGTATCTCGTAATTTACTATGCAGGTATTAAGGTACCTTTCGATATGACGGGTCACATATATAGGTCAAATATAAGAGTCTTTCATGCAAATCCATAATGATTCGACAAATCTACAGTTTTGGAAAAATAATCATATCTATTCTTCCATAAGTTTCTGATTTTGGATATATTACAAACTAGACATTCGTGTATTGACTGTTGATTTAAGTCAAAAGGAGGTCTAGTTTTCGTAATACTTTGTGGTGGTGTTTATCTCAACAGTTTTCATTATTATAATATCCCTTCGTTTAATCTTTATGATTTGTAACAAAACGATACAACTAGAAAGTGCTAGTTTTTTTCCAAAAGGAGAGGAATGCGACTTTTATAAAGGTTCAATGAGTTTCAATATTTCTCAAGGAGTAAAAATGACTATCACTTGAGATCCGTACAGGTTACTCATAAACTAAAGGAAAAAGTTAACAGTTACTGAATACCAAGTAAACAGCGCATATTATATTTGCCAAGAGTGTTTGGTTTCATTATGCCACTATTTTTATCCAACCTTCCGCGACCTGCAATTTACTACCCACTAATAAATCATTATTAAATATAATTATTCATTATGCAAAATTTATAATTTTGTGTGGGCAATGTAGGTTTTGCTCTATATATCTTACTATGTGGTAAGAAAAAGGTACTGCTTCTATGAAATTATACAAGTTGAATAATATTCTCATTTTTAATAATAATATGCCCAGAAAAAATAATATCTGTTTACTAAACGCATGATCAGTCACAATCTATGAATTATTGTAATTTCGCCAATCCAAATATGACTATTCTAAAGGGCAAAAACCTCAATAAAACCTGTTACTTTCGGCATTCTCTAGTGACTATAATAGAAGAAGATGGATGATTTCCTCTCTTATTTAAGTATTTTTTACAAAATTATGCGAACATGTTCTTTGTATAAAATATGTTTTTCAGGTCAAATGTCCATGATATCAGAGCGATAGTCATATCTGGCATTTCAAGTGTCAATAAAAAAAAAACAAATGTCAAAACAATGAAAAATATCACAGATCAAATGTCCACCGTAAAACAATAATATCATAGTTGTTAATTCAGATGTCAATAGGAAATTCAAATTCCACACAATAGAAATTGTTACATAATACCTTGATCATCTGACCGTCAAACGTAGGTTAGGTAAATCAAATGGTACATAGATAATTCAAATGTCACTTTGACAATTCTGATAAATTATGATCATGAAATTATGAATGATTAAAAATTGAATTACACCCTACCCCAACCAACCACTCGCAATACTCCAACTTAAATAACATTAAAAACATGTAGCGAAAATGTAAACTATGAAGTTCAAAAACAAGTCTGGGTAGATCAAACTTAAGGGTCAAAGCAATTTATCATTCACTGCCAGTATTGGGGATTTTTAAAGCCTGGTTTTGTATGTCTTTGTACCCTAAATGAACAAGTAAAAATAATCTTCTTTCAATTCAGATTTCTAGCCAAGATATTTCAACAATTATTTTGTCGTCCATAAATATCATTACAGGGAATATAGGCCCATATATATCATGTACTGTATACAGATAAAAAGGTATCGAAATTGTCTAGAACGGGTAGATTAAATGCTTTAGTCAGTACAGCATGGTACACTTGGAATCTTCACTATGGGTATATTTCGGAAACCCTTTTTCAATTAAAATGTTAAACGAACAATGAACATGTCTTTGTATTGATGTAAAATGGCTCTTGATGTAATGATGAAACATCTTACAGCATTTATTTGCTCATGATTGGATACGTAGTCAAAACTAGTTCTAGATCTAGAATATATAAAAAAAAACGTTGCATACAAATTTAAGTCATATAAATAGACACTTTGAACACAAAATTCTGACTTAAATGCAAGATGCAAGTAGAACCTATAAAACAGTGATAATTGAAATCACTATTAAACATTTTGTTTCACAGATGTGAAATTAATCAAACTAATTTGACATTATTTAGCAATATGGACACTTGAAATGCCTTAGGTTGGTATTTTCTGTGTGGTATTAATACATTAATATACCACTGGACTGGTTTCTTTTGGTGGATTACCAGAGTGAGGAACGAGCGACCTCTACCTTCCATAGCTCATTTGTCTTCCTTTTCTAGTTCTTCTCCTTCCAGCATTCCATTTTGCCTAGGTTTAGTGGTTGTCATCGGTTAGGTAGGGTTAGAGGCACCTGAGCCTTGGGATGA
>JXSR01S006187.1:20984-38065 GCA_000969725.1 Ophiothrix spiculata
CTTTTTTCAATTCATAAAACTTATTCATAAGGGGATGAAAAAAGAAAACCTTGTTTGGGGGACCTGACTGCCCAGATTTTACGCTTTACAAGATTTTCTTTAATATTTCCAAATTCATGTAAAATAAGCTATTTTTAAGCTAAAATTTATGAATTTGGGCTATTTATTTAGAAAATTCTTTTGCATATTTAAACATGTTTTCTCTTGAATTTGGGGTCAATGTTAGGTCATTTTTAACTGCTAGAAGATGAAAAAATGGCTAACCAACCAGGGGTCGATTTCACTAACATTACGATGCATCGTAGCTAACAAAGGGTTCAGCTCGTAACTACAACTAGATTTCACAAAGACGTGAAAACCCTTCGTAAGTGTTCACCGCATCGTAAGGTATATGAATTATGCATTATAAAAATCGAACCCTTTGTTAACGTTGCGTGGGGTCAAGAGGTGGTCGTAGCTAACGATGGGTTCTGATCTTACGATGGGTTAACGATGCATTTAAACATTAGTGAAATCGATCCCTGCAAGGTTTGAACACCTGCAAAACATGTTTTTTCATCCACTTGACAAGAATTTGTTATTTTCCTTTATGGTAATTAAAACAAGTATTATATAACATTAACACTTAAGTGGTTAAGGGGAGGGGGTATAAATGGACTCAACATTTGATTTTTGCATGTCAGCACCAAATTGTAATGTAATTTGTTATTGCCCTTCTATGTAATTGTCTAATTTTATTATAAGCTTTACTTGGTGGCAAAAAATGCAAATTGACTTTCCCATTCTCAAGCTGATAACCATAAATAAGTATTTTCAAGGGTATTCTTCATAAAATTGCAACAACTTTTTTTCAAAATTTATTTCAGGAATATATTTGTACTTACATACTGCAAATATGAGCCACCAAATTTTATTGAAAAATTACATTTGGAAATGAGTTTTCGAATTTTTGAAGGGTTATTTTCCCCATACAAGACAATTCAGTTCTTTGACCAACATTTTGAAACGGTCTGTCCAATTTTCAAAATGTTGCCTTCAGTTCTTTGACAAGAATTTTAATGTAAATTTTTTTCACAAAATCACTTTTCTGAGGTTGGGTCCACATGGACACCCCCCCTTGACACTAATGGGTATGTGAAAGACCTTTTACCATTTAAGTGTTAATTATATTTTTGCATTCACTCGTAAGATTCAATTACAATCTGAGAAAACTTTTGAATTTTCTATAGTAGTCCAGTTGTACTTCATCTTTTTGGATAGTGTTTTATTTTTTATTTCATTACAGGTAAGTATTTTATCTATTTTCCTAAATAGTAATCAATATGATCAATAATAGTCATCCTTAATAGACCACTTTCGTATGTCCCATAATGCATCTTGAAAGTACCACTAATACGGGACCTTGTGACGTATCTTGCGCAGTCGAGCTGTGCGCAATGCGCAGCACTTCAAATATGACAGACTGAGCAAGATACGTCACAAGGTTCCGTATTTGTGGTACTTTCAAGATGCATTACGGGACATACGAAAGTGGTCTATTGCCTTTTACAATTACTAAAAAGCTTTTCCTTCTATCTAATTATAGTTTGTGAATAAATATCACCAATAAACTCTTTTCTGGTTATTTGTTTTTTCTAGAAAGAATATCACACAATATTAATAAAAAGCCTATCTTTATCTGGCAATATGCACAATAAAATGCAGTTCAACAGAAGAGAAGATATTGTGCCCTTCCCATCATGCACTGCTTTTAGCGTACAGGAAGTTATGTGAATAGTTGGTGATGAAACACTCCCCAAATACCCTAAGATTACAAGAATTAACACTAGTTCCAATGCAGGGGCGCTGTGGCCGAGTGGTTAGAGCACCAGGCTCATCCAAGGATCTAGGGTTAGAATCTCAGCGCTGCCGCTTGAGTTACAAAAAGCTCCAAAAGTAATCATTTTCACATCTACACATAATTAGCCAATATGACTGATTAATCTAGACATTAAAAATAAGTTGTTGAGTGGTTTCATACTTGTTCAGTGTTTATACAGCGTAGACTATGCTACTGAGTTTCCAAATGGAACAATCCTAAGAGACAGAGACAGAGACCAACAATCCCAGAGGAAGCAATGCATGGTGGAAAGCACACAGGATCTTCTTTTGTTCAACACGCTGTGTAGACTATGCAATAGTCGCTGATAATTCCAATTTGATTAAGTACTAATTAATCTATAATAGATATACATTGTGTATCTCATGGAACAAACTTCAAACTCTGAGTTTCATATTGCATGCTATCTACAGACAACTGACACTATTAAAATGTTTATTAATAAACATAAATACATATTTTCATTGAGGAAAATTAGTTGATTTACATAATATGAAAATAATATCAATGTTAAACAAGTTTTAATTATTATTTGTACATAAATATTTGATATATTTGCATCGGTATAATACAATATGATACAAGTATTAAGGTGTCAGTCTATCATTCTATATAATCCAACATGTTGAAATGTATTAGACATGAAAAACACCATCATAAATAGAGTTAATTTCCCCATCTTATAACTGGAAATAACTGCATAAGTGATATTTTTATGCTACAATATTTTTGCACTTTCTGTGCTCAGTTTGACCAGCACAATGTTACTCAGTAAATGCACCACAGAAAATAAAATTGTCTAGCGCAAAAAAAATGCACCGCAGAAAATAGTGTGCATGCACATGTGTGCAACATTAAAACCAAATAAAACTATATATTTAAAACTGACTAGTGCAAAAATAAAGTATAAATGTCCACTTTTGCAGAATAAGCATGAGTTGCAAACAACTACAACAAAAACAATGACAATGACAATGACAAACAAAAAGAAATCATAACGGACCATCAAATTGAAGTATACAAAACAAAATTTTTACAAAATGCATTACTTCTATTGTAGATTAAAAGTCTAACTTTTTCAAATAGTTTCAAACTTTACTCAAGCTTCAAACTTAATGTCATTGTCATTGAAAATTAAATCCTTTTTGATTAGAAATGTCTGACACATGGTACAAAGGTACAAGTTTACTGACAGATGAACTCATCTGACCCCCAAATGAAATATTGGGATGCGGGCACTCCCCAACTGGCTATGTCGCTGGTCACATTTGTGAAGCAGGGTATTTTGTAACCTCTTTAAAAATACTGGCAGACTCACATTCTTTTCTTTGGCACATAAGCACTAACATTACCAGGATGCCTCAATATTGGCACTGTCAAATTTGTCTATCATTTAATAATAACATACATACATAACAGTTGGTCCAAGATAACTTCCCAAAGTTATATGCTGCAGAATACACAACATTGGCAGCATTGTTAATTTACCTAATTATACATACCCTTTACTTAATTTTGATATTATTTCAGTAAACCTTTCTGAATATTAATACAAATATGATAAATACTATATGATCAACAAAAATCCTGTTGTTTCCAAATCAATCTTTCAGCAATTGCTACTAATTAGGCCTAAAAACAAATAAAAAATTAACTTGATTGGTGTATCTGGTTACCAACCTTTTCTTGAAAAATGATAAATGAAACAAAATAGGGCAGGAAAAAACACCCAAAATAGCATAGAATTTGGTGGTTTTTTTTTTAACTACTTCTTCTTTTTCAATTAAAAAAAACCTATTTATGCCAATCAAACAATTATTTCATTGGGCCTTATGGACTTTAAAAGTATCATGCATTTTAACAATGTTCTCGTTATTTGTTTGAATGAAATCCAGCAATTTAAACTGTAACCCTTTCACTTTGAAAACACACCTGGGAGTTTCTAGTAAATAAAGGGGTTAACAATCTTTATGTTTATGTATCTTCAATATGAAGAACAAAATACATATAAAATTTGATTTTTGCTCTGTAATTTGAGCACCACCTGTGGTGCATATCTCACAATATGGTGTTTATGATCATGTAAACACATAGACAGATTGAGATTAAAATTGAAACTAGAAGCTGAATTCCAGACTAGAAGGGTTAATGATAACCCCTGGGAATTACCAGCAATCTAAAAGCAATTTTGTTTGAATGGAAAAAAAAAAGAATACTTCTGTAGTGACGTACTTACAATAAAATGTTGAAAAAAACATATAGAATTGAAATTGGAGGCAAAGTGATAGTTGTTCAGACTCCGGTTAATGAGTTAGGATGTGTTCAGAAAATGATAAAAATCATGATGTAACATTAATGTAACATGTTTATAATATTTGACAAAAATTCAATAGGACAACGTTGGTGACACATCCTCAAAAGTTTATATTAAAAGGTTTTTTACTTGCTCATTTTTATGAAATTTAGGCCTCCATCCTGTTCAAATCAACTGGGGCCTTACTACAATGCTAAAAATACAATGCACATTTATATCGGTCTGATCTTCTATCCTTTGAAATCATTTGAGGCCTTTTTTTTTTTTTAAATAATGAAATATTGTAAATAAATGATGTATTTTATGTTTCTCCATCCCAATTCCATTTAGCAAAAAAAAAAAAAAAATTGACGTCTGCATAAAACAATCAGGAAATCCCAAGGGTATGTATGAAAAGTGTTCTTTGCTATAAATAAAATGTTCTGACAATTCCCCATACCGAATGGTACTATTTTTCAACATCTTTAAGTCCTTCAAATGTTAAACACATAAAAATGTAAAAAAACATGTAGCTGTGATTTTGAAGTGAGTAGTTGCTGCAAGGATCATGTCTTTGCACATTTGGAATTGATGTGATGCAGCATGAACACCAGGATTTCCGGAATTGCTGTGATTGATCGTTGCGACCAAAGTTGAATTCAGGCCAACTGTTTATGATGTGTTGTTGCGATCAAAATGACAATGAAACAAATTTACCAACTGGTAGTGCCAAACCATTTTTCAAGCAATACAATGTTGAGATTGGGAACTTGAATATTTGGACATCAACATTGCATGCACACTAAAAAAACACCTGAATTTTTTATAAAATGGCAAGATATGGCAATTAGGCTCTTAATCAAGCCTAATCCAGAACTTGGGGCTAATAAAACAAAGTCCAATGAAACACACCTATGTGATAATTTTGTCAAAGTTAATCAAAACACAAGTTTTTTTGAAATCTGAAAAATTGGAATTTATCCAATGTAAATTTGAAATGAAAAGGTTTCTAAATTCTAATCTCCTTTCATTCTAAAACTCTCTCCTCAGAAATATATGCACATGTTAAAAATGTGGATGTTTCTTCCAGGATTCAACCTGGAACCTAGCTCTCCCATACCAATCTCATGTCCCGTTAAGTAAAACTATTCGGTGGGTGCTGCATATATGCAGCGATTCGGAGCTCATATATGACCCAGTCTAAGACGTACTCTGACTTGGTTAATATATGACCCAGTCTAGTCTGACTTGGAGGATTTGCTTGAGCCTGTTGAATTAACTGTTAGGGTTAAACATAAAAACACTTTAAACAATACTGTTAAATCTAAAGTTGTCCAGAAAATTATATCAAGGTATACAAAAATCATTAATGCTGCATTATCCAAACATAGCCTTAAATATTTGTTTAGCCTAAAAGCCAAGGGTAACAGAACCTCTCAAGTAAGGAAGCTTATTTCCATTTAGTTCTTTTCAAAGATACTTTTAATAGATGACATGTACAAAACGTCTTAAATCTCATCATTGGTGTAAAAAGCACACATTGCTACCACAAGTTTAACACATTTGAAATAATGAATTAGCTGCTTTCAAAGAAATAAAAACCACACAAATGTTGCCATGACTTTCATCATGACAGGCAAGTACTACACAATGCAACCTGTCCTTTGATGTAATTGCGGCATGGGCAGAGACGATCTATGTCAGGCTTACCACCAGCACAGCTGTACAGTAAATCGTGTACTTGTAAAAAACAATGTCTGTCGTAACCACGTACTGAAGGGGCAAACGTCTCTTCAACAGCTTCTACAGTTTGGCACTCAATTCCGTACTCCCTGAAAAATGGAACAAAACAATATTTTGGTGAAGAGTTTTTAAGGCCTGTAAACATTTTATATTTCTGCATTCAGGGAAATACTTCACAATAATCAGAGACACCAATGTACAGGTAAATTAAGATTTTGAGATTTGAATCTGGGAGATGCCAAAATTGTGTCTTTGAAACTTCCCTTAAACTGGACTTTCCAGTTGACTAATATAATATTGTAAACTCTAAACAAGGAGTTTGATGAGTTTATACAGTGGGACAGGCCTTATTTTTCCTAGCCTATCAATCAATGCTTAAACTTAAAAAAGGTAAAGGTAAAGGGGACGACCTGATTTCAAAGGTGGAGTTACCATCTCTCTTACGAAGACTCCACAATTTGTTATATTTGTGGTGAGGGGTTCGCCACACCTCCTTCCCCGCGAGTCTTGTTGAATTTCATTTAAATATTCTTTCATGTATAAAATTTTGAACCTTACACTTGGAAGATGTAACTTATGCAGAAGTTTATAATTTTCAATATCAACATTTGCATATAAATTGGCAAATTTGTAAGAAAAACCATGAAAATGTTCCAAGTTTATTAGGAAATTATGCATTATAGGCAGTTTGTTGAATACCCCAAATTTTGTATCCATGCTGGCATAAAAATGAAGACGTATCTGGTATCTCCCCTGTAAATCTATGATTAACGTACGTGCATTGATCAGATACAACAGTGTGTGTTTAATGGACAGGATCATTAAGTTGGAACATTTTATAAATGCATCACTGATTGGTTTACTATCTAACCTAGTTGACAAAAACCTACTTTTGTCCAATCCTAATTAGGCTTTCAGTTTCTAGCTACCCGATAAAAATTTCAGCACATAAGGAAATTACTAAGGTTTCTGTTAAGACTGTTTTTTCATGATGACATGTCCCAATAATTTGTTGTCGATGTCGACACATGTGTCAACATAAAGTTGATATCAAAGAGTTAGTTTTAGCGGGAAAAACAAGATTGTTTGGATAAGCTTATAATGACCCATTCTTGATGTGGACTTACCTATAATATATAATATTATAGTAATGTCCTAGTTTTTTCTACGTACGACAATATGGATGATATAAAATTGATATTTTGTAACTTTTTTGCTGCCATCGTAATAACTGTAAAAACGGGTATAAATGACGAACAACAAAGTATTAAATTAGTTATGCAACACTTCAAAGCTCAACTGTGAATAAACAGTCATACATTGACAATTAAACGTTTTTATAAAATTTTACTTGCCAAATTTTGCCGACAATTGAGATTTCATGTTGACTTGTCGTGATATGCATGTGCTTTATGTCGACATTAATGTCGATATAAGGCATGTCCACAGAAACCTTAGAAATTACCTTTGCTAATTCATATTTAAAATATCAATTTCATGCTGTGTAACATATATTATAGTCTATTTAAGTTAGGAACAACAAGGCCTGTTCCACTGTACCCTAAACAATGATTTTACAAATTAAGCAAACAACTAATTAAATCAAGGATATAGGTACCAACTGTAGTACATATGGCAAGTAAAAGCATACCATTGTCACACATTATTGGTTGATTAACCCCCTTCCTGATTTTCACAAATTTTGATTCAATATTTTCATGCAAATTTTGTTTCAAATAACATCAAAATATTGACAAACAACTGATGCAGACCTAATAACACCTAGTATGAGTTAAGACATAGTCAGACAAAGTTGGTCATGTTAAAAAGTCTTCACCTGGGCAGCTACAGCTGCTTTCTGCACTGAAAGAGTTAAGGACCCCCTTTTCACACTGTTATAATCAAGCACAAAATCCACTTTGAAAAAGTGTACCCTAACCCCCAAGAAATTTCAACCAAGTGCCTCAACGGTGATGTACAGTAAGTTATTAGGTATTCATACACTCTTGAGTTACGTAAGCGTTGATTTAATTGGTCAGTTCTTGATGCTAACAAATTCATTAATATCATCTAGTTGCACTCTGCGTCATGAAATTTCTTGAATGTGTGTGTGTAACATAATTATGTGTGTACAGAAAATACGGAATGAAAGACTACTATACCGTGAAAACTGGTATGTTAAGTAGGCGTTGATTTAATTGAACGTTCCTGATGTTAACGAATATATTAATATCCAGTTGCACTCTGCGTCATGATATTTCTTGAATGTGTATGTGGAACATATATTAAGGTGTACTTAAAGTTTTAAGATAGGTAGAAAAGTAATATACAAATACAGCATGGTTTGAGACAAAGTAATACAAAATAGTGTCCTTGAGGTGTTGGATGATTGAGGCTTCCTCCCTCGGGAAGCCTCGGCTGCACCTAGGGAGGACATCTTGATTAACCAACACCGAAGGACAGTATTTTACAATACTTCTCCGAAATAAACCATGTTGTATTTGTTTTACTACACCTCCAAAAGAAGTCAAAATTTAACTCTGAAATAAATTTTAAAGTCAACAAATTCAGTACTTTGTCGTAAGCCATATGGTAGTACCATGCAGAAGTTTTTACTATTTTCCCCGCGCGTGTATAAAACACACGTAAATGCATACCCGCGCGGTTGTACTTGAGTATCAACGCACACACAGAAAAATAGGCCAAAATACTTTTTACACGGTCTCCAGAATTTAACCAATAAAAAAGACTGTACTAACATATAAATAATCAAATGTGTAGTAATATGGAATACTAGATTGCAATACAATAACCACTCTTCCAAATCAATAAACTAATCTTCTAAATGTACATCGTCTTATTGTAGAGTTATTTCATGCCCAAAATGGATAAAATACTTTTTATAATGTTTTGGTCATAGAATATGATGTGTTCAACCTTTAGAGATGAGGGTATTTATTATTGAAATGGTGTGTCAGATGTCAAGTAGTTGAATTGGAAAATTGAATTTGGTAGATCTGTTCCTATTCTTTGTAAATACAAGAAAAATAATGAATAAATAATTTGTATACAATAATACCACAATCATCATGTCATTGACATGGTCAAATTTCAATGGACACTGAACGCATGATTTACTAATGCGTTTGGTTAATCACGTGCCACATCACTGCGTAATATATACGCGGGAAAATATGTAAATGCAGATGTGCCACCAAAGTAATCAAATTTTATTTAAAAATGTCAGTTTTTGTCATTTTTCTTGAAAACTAACACGGTGACCATATTTTTTCATTTCATTATTTTGAAGTGCCCAAAAAGTGTTTTAATATATGTAAAAAAAAAAAATTAATGGAGCATTTATTAATTAACAAGCACATAATGATTGACTTTTTGGAGCTTTCCCTATACTTTGTATGGAAAATCGGGTCAGTGATTTTGGGGGAAAATATATACTTTTTGAAATGCCTGTATCCCAAAAACGAGCACGCGTCGGTTACATATATTTTTTATTTTAGATTCGTTATCAGCACAAATAAATCTACCAAATACTAAATTTTAAAGAAAATCAATGGAGATCTGATGATGAATTACAGAAACTTGAAAAAGACAAAAAAGTATAAAACTAATATCATAAGGCCATTTTGAGCAGCATTTTGTTCAAAACAACTATTATTTTAATTTCCATGAAATTGACAATTAATAATTGAAATAAACAACTGAAGGCTGGCAACACTTCAGCAAGTTACTAAATTAAACAAAAATCATCGACTACTGCCTCCAGCACTTGCTAAATCAATTATTCCTTACTACAAATAGCATGTTTTTCCTTTCTTTAGATTTTTTATTGGTACAAACTTTGTTTTTACATAACTTTTTATACTTTACAGCCTAGAGCAACTAATTAAGCCTGATATTACAGCACAAAAGTATGCAATTAAACAATTTTCAGGGAATTAGCCTTTAGTATCGTTTTCTGAAGTCATATTTACGTTAGTGTTACTAAAACAATTGATTTAATTAACCTTATGCAGTATGATTTACCTTCAATATTTTTTTAATGTACTCTGCTATTTTTATTCAAAAAAGAAAAAAACAATTAAATTAACCTTACACAGATATGGTTTTCCTTCAAGTTTTTAATCAATTCCCCACATTGAGCAGTGTGTGCAAAAAGAGCAATTTGACATTTTGACAAGATAGCCAGCTCCTCCTGTTAGGAAGTTAGCATGTTCAATGTAAAGGCTCTGTTACTCATCACTGTATACAGCCAAACGGTCATATAATGTACCTAACCCCACTAGTGTTTTGGTTTATACATTGTTGTTTGTCCTGTGTTTGTTAGAAGCACTTTAATCGTACGGTTTGTCCTTTATCTAGACATTCAATTTGTTATCCATACAGTGGTGGTCCGTTTGGCACATTTTCAGTATGTGAATCTTTTATATGTTATTCGTATGTTTGGGCTCTATTCGGTGATGTGTGACAAAGCCTTAAAGGAGCATAGTCTGATTGCTTCAACTTTTTTGCACACTTTTTGAGATTTTGGTACCAAAATAGTATAATCCATGTGAAATTTCACAGCAGAAGTATGTTCCGCTTTGGAGATATATATGAAAATGTGTCTAATTATGGTAACAATAATTAGTTTTACACAGTAATGTATAGGCAGCTCTGAAATACAAAAGTGCCCATAAAATATAAATTTTCTTGGTAAAACTAAGTTGGTGAAACTAAATTCTCTTGTCAAAAATATATTCTCTTGGTAAAACTTCATTGGTGAAACTAAATGCTCTTGTCAAAACTATATTCTCTTAGTAAAACTTAATTGGTAAAACTATATTTCCTTGGTAAAACTAAGTTGGTGAAACTAAATTCTCTTGTCAAAATTATATTCTCTTGGTAAAACTAAATTGGTGAAACTAAATTCTCTTGGTAAAAACAAGAATGTGTTGTAAATATTGGTGGTGCTAGAACACTGTAGTATAGAGACATCCCCCACGTTTTCTTTACCATATGTATGATATGCAGTGTAAAGTCTATCTTCTATATCCAGAATATACAAACAATCAAACTTCTACACAGTCTGTAATTCAGAATTTAAATCAACTGACAATAGTTCATAACTTCTAGAAGTCATCATTAATAAAGAAATGTACAGAAGAGGGAAGATGGGCAGGTAAGTGGTGAGGGCATGGGAAGAGATTTTGTGATTATCAATGTGTGTTCATCCAAGAATAGTGGGTCAAGAAATCATTGCACTTAAAAATACCCATTTGCATAAATAAAACAATAAACATACCTTTCTAAGGCCTCTTTGGTATTAAGGGATTTGAAAAATGCAGGCTCACATATTAAATCTGAAATAAAAAAAAATCAGCATAACAATAAGTGTTAAGTATCATAACCATCACAATAGCAAATACTTTTTTAAGTCCTGATTTTGGCACTGTGCCATTTATAGGACTAAAATAATATTGCGATTGTCATCACTTGCATTTCATTAATGGGATGGTTTCTTTAAAAAATAATATGCACATGTAGGTCCCTCTGCACAAAGCAAGTTTAAAGTCTCAGTGAAATCCTCCTTCTATACAACTACAGTTTTCAATGCATACATATTTATAATGTGCTTTTAAATTTTTACAAGTGCCATTTTCAAACCTAGAATTTGACAGTATTTAAAGAGAAACATGTAAATAAATGCATTATTTTTTAACAAAGGTGTATTTCACTAACTTATTTATTCTATCTTTATTGAGGGTTTACTGCTTCAGTGCCAAGCACTGCTTTTCAAGCAGACCCTAATTGTATACAATATGTGACGCGTTACATCAAAAGGTACAAGTTCTCGGCCAAGCAAATTTTGAGATACAGGCAAATAAAGCTTGTAAATTATAAAGAAAATAATAAGAAAATTGTCATCTTTATTCACAATATCTTCAAAATTTAAACTTCAATTTTCACAAGCAAGGTATCATTTTAAAGCTTAATTTATTATCTTTAAAGTAACACAGAAATCTCAATTTTGTCAAAGGTAGACAACTTGTACCTTTTGATGTAACGCGTCACATATGTACATTTTTAGCAAAAAGACATTTATCATACACTTTTTACAAGATATCATACAGTATTTACAATGAATTACAAAAAAGTAAAATGGTATCTCAAAAGATGAAGTTACAAAATTACAGGGATAATATTTTACAGGGCCTCTACAAAGAGACAAGCAATCAGCAAATGAAAGTAGGCCTAAACATCTGTAATTTTGACCGAAATTGGCCCGTAGTCATAATTTTCATCTGAGCCCTTATTGTTGGTGATATTAACACCAGGTCTAACTTTAAATATGCATTGTCCATAGGGACCTAAGTGAGCTAGATGACAACAAATGTAAACGGTACTCCCAAGGCGTAAATTAAGGCCTCTGTTTTTCCGCGATACTGAAAACGGGAAGTACATCACGAAAAATGAAAAATTGTGCAATGCTGAAGAACCTTTAAGTTGGTATACATTAGTATATGAGCAAATATTATAAAGTCTTTAAACTTACACTCCCGCTCTAGAGTATTTCCGCACAATTAAAAACGTTCAAAAACCTCATTTTTTTATATTAAACACCCTTAAATCATCAAAGATTCATACTAGTATAGGCAACTATGAATAAATCGATGTTTCTTTTAATATTTGATCTTCCATTGTATATAAACTCAATTTTTTTATGTTCAGACGAAAGTAGCAATATGCACTACATGCCATATTTTCATATGCAATGAATGCAATTCCAGAATAGTTACTTCGATAATTATACAATATAGACTCTGTCTAAAACTGATGAAAAACGGATAAACGCCTTTTGAGATATGGCTGAATAAAGGTTTTGTGCTGAAATACTTTAGAGCGGCAGTATTCTTTAAGCAATAATACAATCACCCTAGCCCACCCTCTCAGTCATCTTCCTCACCCTTTTGACCATGGCCTCTCCATGTCACTTATCTCAAGTTGGCTATCTACAGTGTTATGTCAAACAGCCAAATTTAATTGGTAATCATGCTGTGATATATGGTTTTTAAATATACTGCTTACAAAAACATTTTAATAAAGTTAAAATATTTAATGGGGATTTTGTTTTTTTATACTGACCTTCTTCTCGACATCTATCTTTACATGATTGGCCTGGTTGTGATATAATAAGATGCATAGATGATTTGGGTGGCCAATTGAATGGTTTAGTACAAAAATTCTGCAGAATTGGGGAGAAAAATGGTTGATTTATATCAATTGAAAAATTATTCACTATACATGACTGTTAATGAGGGAAAATGTAAAGATCAATATACTGAGCTGCAATGAGCAATATGAGCAACTAAAAGCATACAAGCTCATACATTTTTGGTTTCAATTTATTCTCTCTCAAACAAATCAACTAACTCCTGCATTGCAATGTCTGCATCAGTGGTAGGCGAAGTTTTTACCTCTGCTGATCAGAAAAGAGATGCCAAACCTTCAAGTTTCAGAAAGTTAAAATAACTAAGTCAAGTCAAGAAAAAAGTTCATTACTCCATAAAAGGAAATTCTGCACATACTGAAAGCACATATATAAAAATCATAGAAATAAATTACATATTACAGACATTATTTGTACCCCTTTGAAATTGAGAATTGTGAGTTTCAATAACCTGCGGAACAAAGGTCATGGCAGAATGCAAACAGCATGCGCCCAGATCTTGAATTCAGCTGACCCTCGAGCCGAACATGCAGCGGATGACCAGCATCACCCATTACCTCTGCAAGCTTTGTAATTAGCAGGTCAGCATAGACAGCATCAAAAGTCTGTCGCGACTCACCGATTATCCTTCCCTATACTCAAATTCAAGGTCTATTCATATTGCTTTATAACTGTCACTAAAATAATTGGTCAATATCTTAGTGATCTCATGAAGACTTAATTATTTTAAATTAGTTTATTCACAAGGGGCATTCCAATGTGATTTATGATATCATCTGCTTCTGTAATGACTTTCTTTCTTTAAAAAAATTACACACCATATAGCCAACTTTTGAGAGTGTTCTCCATACCTTGACATTTCTGGAGAAAATTAAAAATGAGTAAAAGCATATCCATGAGATCACCAGAAAACCTCCAGCAGGTCTCTTGGACAATTTTCTATTTCTTATGCTAAATGTGTTTCTTTATCTTGGCTTACATACATACTTTACTTAATTTAGTAGGAAATCAAACACTATTAATTTGCAACTAATTTTAATGAGATGCGTAAATCAATCATAACAAATGTCAGTTAAAGTTTCTCTATTAAAACTTTTGGTGTAGGCCTACGTCACTATATCTGATGTAATACACATCATAAGCTAATCATTTTTGAGATGTACATTTCAAATATAAGTGTTTCTGTTGAAATTTGAATGAATATAAGATTGCTGATATGTTCAGTTTATCACTGGGCAATGACTATTGTATTTGGAGCTATCATTGTCAAAAAATTCCAATTTTTAATTTTTTCAGGGGGGGGGGGGAGGGGTTCTGGAGGCTGTACATAAAACCCATAGATTGCCCACCACTGATCTACATTGAGATCTCCCACAATATTATTTGCTCCAAGAAATTTACTACTTGTTTTGAAGTAATAATCAGTTTGTTCTTATTAACTGTGCAATCCATAATGGAATAATATGCAGAAATGCAGGCAGTGGTGGACAACAGAGCCTAACTCTAAGATGCAGAGTAAATCACTGACCAGCAAGCTGAGCTCTAGCACTCAGCACTCAAGTATCAAAATGGTAAAACCACAGCGAATTGGGCAAAATATGAGCGTTTTTTATTTGAAAGAAATTCTTAACTTAACAAAGAAGATTTTTTTTTTAAATTCCACCTTAAACATAATAATCTAGCTTACAACCTTTGTGCTAAAATGCATGAACTAACAATAACCTTTCTTAATCATTAAAAAATTGATTGATCTGTAATGACACTAAAAGCATATCCTTCCTTTGATTAATGTCTTTGAATCGAGCTGTTTTCAACTTTTCAACCCAAACACTGCTTGAATTGACCTTACATCAACATTTTTGATTAAAATCTCAGTAGTTTTTCCTTCTTTCCTAGCTGATTTCTCTGAATATATTGAGCCTGATATTGAGCTATCGCTTTTCAATTTTTATCTCAAACCATTGACTTTCAAAGATCTTAAAGGCATTTCCGTCACTTCAAAATCAAGAGATGAAAAATCTATTGATTTTGAAGTGATGCCTTTAAGACCTTTTCATGTCCATGAACCTTTCCATATCATGGAATTTGTGCAATTTGATTTTGATGAAGAAAGGTTTATGAAACAAACCACAAGAGTTCCAAATATGTGTGAACATGCAACTTAAAAAAAAAAGTCATACAGCAGATTATATCCAGAGTGAGTAACAAACAGCTTACTTGATTTTTAAACCGTGTGGGTTTGAGAGCAACAAGACTATATTTGCAAGGCAACAATCCCTAATGGTTTCGAGAATGTAGATTGTAGAAAGTTCTTCACCTTCAAAGACAAAGACTCATCAACAAGAGGACACAGATACAAGATCTTTAAACCAACTCTGAAAAAGAACCTGAACTGTAGGGAAAACTTTTTCTCGCAACGTGTCATCAATGACTGGAACAACCTGCCAACAGCTGTTGTAAATGTAAAGACAATTTTGCAGTTCAAGAAAGCACTAGATTCTCACTGGAACAAATACATAGAAAGATATGGGGTCTCAAAGGCGGAAGCCTAACTACCTCCCATGCAAATCGTAAGTCATAAGTAAGTCGTAAACAAAATGTTTCAAGACCTGATGATGCTTTCAAGATGATTGATTTATTACCCATGTGTATCAGACCATTCATCTGGAAAGACCCATTAGGTCTTGGTTGATGTTTCATGTGTAAGTCCCAAGTAAGCAAATTAGATATCTTGAAATCTTTTGTTCTTGAGCTTGTTGAGATGCAGAAATGGCCTTGTGGCCCTCAACCTTAAATAAATTAATTCTTTGCAGCATGCATTACTGGAATATTCACACAGCAGATTTGACCATGAGTGAGTAACATATACTCACTTGATTTTCTATACATGTATATACATTTAGTCGCTGCAGCATGCCTTCACTGGTATATCCACATGACAGATTAAACCCTGAGTGGGTAACAAATAACTTACTTGATTTTCTATATATACATTAAGCCTCTGAAGCATGCCTTCACTGGTATATTCATATGGCAGATTAGGCTTGAGTTCATCTATTTCAAGTATTTCATCTAATGCTTGATCTAAGGCATCTTGGTTGTCTATATCTACCGTCCATACTTGAGGTTTCCCTATAAATACTTCGGCATATGGGTGCTGAGAAGTCAACTGAAATGAGACAAAGCAAATAAAATTCAGGTTATTCCTTAATTTTCTTCTAAACAAAAATAGAAAAAGTCCAAACACATACAGGCTTTTCAAAGTGCCTCACATACCAGATACTTGTTTCTAGTCCATAATGAAAATATAAAAATACATAACTGAATTTACATGATCTGTTTATAGTTATCAATACTAATGTTTCTGTTGAGACTGTTTTTTCATGTCGACATGTCTCAATAATTTGTTGTCGACGTCGACATATGTATCGACATGAAGTTGATATCAAAGAGTTGTATTTTGCGGAAAAACAAAATAATTTTGATAAGCTTTAATGACCCGTTTTAGATGTATATTTACCTATAATATAGTTAAATGCTAGTAATTTCTGCGTACAACAATAAGGATGATGTAAAATTGATATTTTGTAACTTTTTTGTTGTGAATCATCGTAATACCTTTAAAC
This sequence comes from Ophiothrix spiculata, assembly GCA_000969725.1. Taxonomy (NCBI): domain Eukaryota; kingdom Metazoa; phylum Echinodermata; class Ophiuroidea; order Amphilepidida; family Ophiotrichidae; genus Ophiothrix; species Ophiothrix spiculata. The sequence goes on from JXSR01S006187.1 coordinate 37,754, forward strand.
AAGGTTGAAAATGACGAACAACTTATAAGTAATAAATTATCTATGCAACACTTTAAAGCTCAACTGCTAAAAGAAGGCCATAAATTGATAATTAAACGTAAGTTTTTATAAAATTTTATTTGCCCAGTTTTGTCGACAAGCGAGATTTCATGTCAACATATGCTTTATGTCGACATATATGTCGACAGAAACTTAATCAATAATCATATCACAAAAGTAAAGGACCATGATAGATGGTACTTTGAACATGAGATTGAATATATTCTAGATCTTATATACAGGTTTGCATTAATTAGTTGGATTTTATGTTAT
>JXSR01S006187.1:45422-56861 GCA_000969725.1 Ophiothrix spiculata
GAATTTTCAGATATTTTGTCAATTTTTAGTAAAAATTGGCCATTTTTGCGCAAATTTCAAGATTTTTTATATAATTTTTAGCTGAAATTAGCTGATTTGACAGATTTGTTTGCATGCATTACAAAAATTCATAATTTCCCTCCGACCATTTTTGCTCAAAAAAAGGCGTCCCCCCTAAAATTTTTACCTTCCGCCGCCACTGTTTATATCTATTTCAGGTTAGGAGAGATGGAAACAATTTGACAACGCGTCATTTTGTTTGATATTTCATACTTTATATTTCGTACTAGAAAAGGTAATGACATTAAATCATGGCTTCCGATCCCATCCCAGGAAACTTGCATCAATTGTTTTTACCATCAACATAGATGAGTTTCAGGAAAGTCATTTAACATTTGAATAAGTTTGATGTGAAAATATACATAATGGTTAATTGCAGCAATTCTTTAATGTAAATACCTGTATTTGTTATTCATGCAATATGGTAAGCTTACTTTAATGGCACTACTCTTAAATATTGTGTGAATATGCGGTTTTCCTATTTCTTTTTCAACAACACTCATTTTTGAATACAATAACACAAAATTTGTATAAATAAAGGGGGTTCGACATTTCAACTATAGGCTATATATGAAGAGCTTGTTTCCAAAACCTCTTACATCCACCCCGACATGTGATTCCTTTCAAATATTCACTTTCAGTTGCAATTAAAATTGATAAATGTGCTCAAATCTCATAGAATACATTCCAATTGTGGACTACTTTTATTGTAAATATTCTACTATATACACAAATGCATTAAAAGTGGGAATGAATATTTTGCAGAAGTGGATAGAAGAGGTTTTGCAACCAAATAAGACCTTTTTAACTGGTTTTTCTACATGTAAATATGTATTTCATGTTAGAACCCTAAATAGTTTTTACAATCGTATAATTCAAATTTGTGGATATATTCTATTCAAAACTTCAATAAGTATCAACATTTGTCATTTACTATGAGTTTGAGTTGAAATTTGGCTAATTTTACCGTGACCTAAGCTCCAAATGAGTGACATGTCGGAGTGGATGTAAGATGTTTTGGAATCCAGCTCTTCATATACATGTTGTATTGATCGCCGCCATGGTTCGGGTCAAGATCACAAAACTGGGGTGTAGTAAAAACTTAAGGAACTTTGATTTAGCATGCAGATCTGTTTGCGCAATCATTTAATTCTTGGACCATTAATCCATGTTGTATTGATCACCACGGTTCGGGTCAAGATCACAAAACTGGGGGTGTAGTAAACTTAGGAAGCTTGGATTTATCTGTTTCCGCAATCATTTAATTCTTGGACCATTAATCCATGTTGTATTGATCACCACGGTTCGGGTCAAGATCACAAAACTGGGGGTGTAGTAAAAACTTAGGAAGCTTGGATTTATCTGTTTCCGCAATCATTTAATTCTTGGACCATTAATCCATGTTGTATTGATCACCACAGTTCGGGTCAAGATCTCAAAACTGAGGGTGTAGTAAAAAAACCCACTTATTTGGGCGATACATCTCTGTATACCTTACATATTGGAGTACCCCCACCCCCGGGGCCAAACTCTGTAAAGTGCGTACAGGATGATTGGAAATACTCAACCTTGGAAGTTTCATGTACAAACATCATACAAACCAACTTCAAATTATTTACCAATCATGTTCAGACTCACAAATACAACAAAGAAATGCTCAGGATTACAGTATTAATAAAACTAAGAAACTATTTTCTGATCGTGCTGTTCAGAACTATGGACCAACATTTTGGAACTCTCTAAAAAATGACATAAAGGGATGCAAAAATACAAAAGAATTCAGAAACAATCTTGAAAAAACATCTATTGTCTAGTTATAATTGAAACAATTAAAATTATTATGATAATTTAATTATATCAATACTTAATCGGAGCACTTGTCTTGTTTATATTATTTGTTTATTTTTTGCTGTTGTTGTAAGTTTAGGCCTACTTTAGTGTTAAACTTATTTTGTTTTCAGGGCATCATCACTTCAGGACTTTTTGGCCTTCTGATGATATCCTCAATATCATTTTTGTTTTACCTTTTGATGTGTTTTTATCGAATGTGTGTTTTTGATATTGAAATAAATTTAATTTGATTTAATTTGAATACAAAGAAAGGTATAGTGCACCGTAAATCACCTGCATTTATCTTAAAACTATTTCTGTGACTAGCACTGTTTCCATAAAATGAATAATTAATCAACATTTGAATTTGTTTTGTGAATCTTTTTCCAAATATGAACAATGGTATAGGAAAGCATCGTAATTCACCAAAGATGGACAATGATGGAGGATTTAACATAATAGCAGATGCCCTCATTGTTCATTTTTAACAGGCATGAGAACATAAATTGCCAAAAAATCCTGAAAATTTCCTGAAAATGTGCACTTTCTTATAATTTTGTTGTATGAGCTGCCCAAGCAAATTTCCTGAAATCAGAAAATTTCATAAAAATTGTCATGCCTGAAATTTTATTTTGCATTGTGAGAAAAGGTGCAGATGCAGCGTGTGTAAATTCGCAGGTAGAGGTCAATATTTACCCGCATCACAATGAACTATAAGAATGTGAATCTGCCATTCCAGAAATCAATTACTTGAATCAAACAGACATTTCCTCATACAGAATACCAAGTATTCTTGAGAGAGATGGCATTGTAGCCAATTAACAACTTATGTAATTGCGCGATCCAATCTTTCTAGTTTTACGCAAACCACTGTGCTGTCATTATCAGGCAACAATGATTTCTGATAATGACCTGCGTGTACGCCATGCTCACGATGTTAGCATGTTTGCTTCAAATTCAACAATGCATGCATGCAATGATATTGCAGAGGTTACGTATGATTTAACAACGTGAAAGCAGTGCCTTTACCGATCGATATTTTTAGAAGATGGCAAAATAACAAATTAATTGAAACTATGATTTTTAGCAATTTTTATCCAAAAATGATCCAAATTTAAAAGAAAAAATACAGTTATTAATGACAATAACTTTGCATCATCTTTAAATTCAGTCATTGTTTAAAAGTGTCAGTGTTTCTTTTGTGCCTCGTTAGTTTTCTTTGGGAATGTAGCTCCTTCAGAATAGTACCATAGTCCAAAACAAACACTGACGATTGTAAACAATGACATCAAAAAAGATGGTGAGCAGATATTATTGTCTAAGTATATCTTATGTTATATCTAGTCAATTTTTTAATCTCATTTATTTATTTATCAACACTACCACTATTTATCTTCTATAACAACAATGCTGTTTGAGAGGGCAGTGTTTTGTGTGTTCTTCAGTGGTTTGATCAAATTAAAATCAATCATGTATCAAACTTTGACTTTACAGGTTCAGTTTCAAACTATCTTGAAAAAATATACTTTAAGTCCATAATATCATCTGAGGGCAGTATAGAGCCTGGCAAACCACATACAGACATTGCATTTAAGCTGATTTTTTTAATATGACAACATCAATGGACTTGTAATTCTCTCACAAGTTCATAACCCTACCAGAACCAGATCTGACAAAATCGAACTACAAATCATATATAGGGGTTACATGCAATGTGTGGCAACTTGAATGACTCACCAGTTACTTAATATGGGTGTCACAGGTTTGGGAAATGGGAGGTCCCCGGTTCAAATCCTGGTGAAACATGATTTTCTCCCTTCCCTTTTTGAGGAGATTTATTTGAATGGATAATCAATGTGCTGCAAAGTGGTTTTTACCATAAGATTCTAACATCTTGAAAAACAGTAGAGGTATATGCCTAGATTTTGACAGATTAAAATTTCTAAATCACTCTAAAGCTTTCAAAGGTGAGCAAATATTATTATAGTTAAATCTAGGAACACTCTACCCTATGTTTGGAAATATATATACATCATCCAAGCAATTTATAAAGAGGATCTGCTGCCATCATCTCTTGAAAAATATATTTTAAGTCCACTACACCATCTGAGGGCAGTATTGAGCCTGGCAAACCACAAACAGACAATGTAAGAGCCTGGATTCAGTTGATTTATTCAATATGACAACATCAATGGACTTGTAATTCTCTTACAAGTTCATTACCCTACCAGCCTACCAGAACCAGATCAAAAGTCAGGAGATAGACAAACTGCATAGCTAACGTATGGCCGAGATTTTTTCAAAATAAATGCAATCTTGGCTTCAACGCGTTGTACTTGATTTGTTTAATTGTTATCAATGTTCTAGTAAATGATGCATATTTCTCATCAACCTATTATAAGAACCAGGCCTCATGAAATCAAACTTCATCATACACAGTAGTTACATAGTAGGACCAAATCCAGCAATGACTCAGCAGTGACTTGCTATGGGTGTCACAGAAATGGGAGGTCCCCAATTTATGTTTGCAACTCCTAGCTTAAATCCTGGTGAAAACAATTTTTTCTCCCTTTTGCTTTTGAGGCTAGAAATGGAAAAAGCAATTTATAGAGAGGAAACTGTTCTCATTTTGACTGTCACAAAAGCCTATGGAATTGCAGCCATCTTGAATTGTCCCCTACGGAGGTTGAATAGACCACTTTCATATGTCCCATAATGCATCTTGAAAGTACCGTAAACGCTCAGTTGACCATATTATTACCTTCTGCGTAAATGACATCATGCGCACAACGTAGTAATATGGTCGTTAGCGCAGAAAAGCCTGTATTTGCGGTACTTTCAAGATGCATTATGGGACATACGAAACTGGTCTACTATTGTACCATTTTACTGATTTGTGTGCCACATTTGAGACTCTTCGAAGAAACAACTTTTGAGTTTTGAGTAAAGCTACCCAAAGACTGCAGAATGACACACATGTGAGACAATCCAAAAAAAAATTAGAATTCCAAAATACCTCACAGGGTTTGAACCTGCGATCTCCATATTGTAAGGCGAGCACTTCACAACTGAGCTACAGAAGGTTGGTGAATTAAACGTGTTATTTTGATAACTTGTACGTGGCATTACAAAAAGGATGTAAGCAAATGCAAAGAATACATGCTCAAGTGTGGGAAAAACTTACTCCAAACTATGCATTTCGACCAATATGTTTGCAATTCCTAGCTTGACCAATAAATATGAGCTCAATTGATCCAATTTCATACCAAAATTGGGCTCTTTAGTGGTCTAGCACTTTATGTATATAGGTTGTTTTGAATCTTAATTTTGTTTAGCTTTTAACTCTGTGCCTTAACTTAAGTGTCTCCAAACCACTTGCTTTGAATCTTGCTCAAGCAATCTTAAATAGTTACGCAGACTTAACATAAACTTACCTCTCTTTGTGTTGGCTTCCCATGAAAGAATTTGGTATTTTGTGAACTCTTTGGTGGGTCAAATTTTGGGTTGAGAAATATACAGCCATTAGCTATAGCTTCTAATGGAGCTGGCCCTTCATAGGGGAACCCAAGTCCTATGAATAACTGGAAATAAATAAACACATATAGACGTAACCAGTATTTATACCAACAAGAGAAAGGGTCAAATGTACAGGTAAATTATAATAAATTATTTTTATATACACAACATAAATGACAGACAATGAAAACATCACTAGCCATGCAGGTTTTGAATCAAGGACCCTGGCATTACTATGCTAAGCTCTACCAACTAAGCTAAATAGTCAGATGGGGAAGAGCAGCAGATTTTAATCAACAGGTCTTTAGTTCTATCCCCGCAAACCTGTTTCTCTACTATCTTCTCTATGATAGAAGCAGATCTAAGCAAAGCTTATGTGCTTTGCTTTTATCATTTTTTTGGAAATCAATCCCAACTTCATATAACTACAAACAATTACTTCCCTAACTGCCCATTTAGCTCAGTTGGTAGAGCACGGCTCCTGTAATGCTCAGGTCACACATCGAATCCTGAATGAACAGTGAATTTTCACCATCTTTCATTTATGTTGTGTGATTGAGGTTGAAAAATTTATGCATTTATTCCACTTTTTGTCAAGAATAAAGTGCTGCTGCATATTACTACTGGAAATCTCTCATTTTTCTCTCTATGTAGGGTGGCCGGATATGCACATACTGTATTTGCACTTAGATTGTAATGTTTCTCATAATAGCAATCAGTCACATCTATGAAGCAATTGAGATTAATTGTGTTGCATAAAATAGCATCTTGGGTGCATCGAAGGTCAAACTTGCAATCTACTCGCACATATACGAGCTGCAAAATGAGTGTAAAGATCACCAAATTGACGAAGTTTCATGAGATCAAGGCATTTTTTACATTATTCAAAATGCAAGCTTTAAAAATATATAACACATGGATGTAATTCTTTGCCTGACAAACAAACACCTTTATATATCTCACACAAGTCCACTTCACTAAATAAACTTCTATTGAAGTCATTAAATTTTCTTCAAATCGTGAACATCTGAATACAATAAATATGGGGTGTAAACAAACATATCACCTTGTGTGGTATGAAAGACCCATCTTTTCACCCAACCACGGAGTACCAGATATGCGCAGTGCATTTTCATTATTGCAGCATAGTCAAACATGCTGTCGACATACTCACCTTGCATATTTGTTTTGTAGGAAATTTATTGATTTCAATAACAGCCTTTTCAGAGCCATTTTGTGTAGTAACTTAATAGAGAGTTAAAATGTGGTGTGGCACAATATGAAGAGTTTGTTTCCAAAAGGGCCTAAATCAATCTGAGTATTTTTTGAGAAAACCAGCAAGAAGTTTTTTCTTGTTGCACAAAATTACTTTTCAAGTTTTTTCTGCTTTACATTTAAGGAATTGGTCCTGTAACAAAAGTGACAACACTCAAATATCAGAACTTCATTTTTCATTTTTTATGTAAAGCTTTATTTTCACTAGGCAGTGGATTCAGGCCCTTTTGGAAATAAACTGTGGATTTAGGCCCTTTTGGAAACAAACTGAGATTTTTGTTCCATGAAACTACTACTATAGTACTACACTATGACACTAACAACAAATTTTACCCTAAGTTGATTTATGTTCATTTTGGGAATGATCTCTTCATTTAGAGTTTATTTCCAAAAGAGCCTAAATCCATCTGAAAATCAGCAAAAGGATAATTTCTTGACATGTTTAATTTATTTTTGAGTTTTTACTGCTTTACAAGTTAGGGATAGGTCCTCTCACTACAGTGACATCACTTATGGAAATCAAAACTTTATTGCTTATTTTTATTGAAAGCTTTATTTCCACCCTGAAGTGGATTTAGGTCCTTTTGTAAACAAACTGCTGTGGATTTAGGCCCTTTTGGAAACAAACACAGATTTTTGTGTACTTGTAGACTCAATGAAAACAACTTTTGGGGAAAATGACTTGGTTCAATTAAACTACTACTATAGTAATACTCTATGGCACCAATAACTCATTTTTGACCAAAAGTGGATTTAGGCCATTTTGGAAACAAGCTCTTCATATATAGAAACCTGTCCTCTTTGATTGGTTAAAAGTTGGAAGCATGAATTTAACTATACCCTACAAATTAACATGGCCAGGGGTATAGTCTTCACTAGGCCCACTCAATAGTTTTTGCATTCTGTAAGGCAAAAAAAAAAAGGTTTGTCTCAGAAACCCCCGTGCATTGCTATGTGAACATAAATTTAGCGAGTAGAGCTACGCGCTGGCCGCTCTACGCGCTTGCCCTTTTGGTTTTTTTCCCTCGAGAGTAATCCAGCGATCGACCACCGTCCGAGTTGCTGTCATTTGCTGTTGCAATTTTACCTTGAATTTTACGTTTTCTTTCAACTGTCAAGATTTCCTATAGTTATAAAACGGGCAGGATCGTACTTAGAAACTGGGCCAAAACTTGGTATCTACCGTATTTATTACAGAATGCGAATTATTCGCAGCACCTTCGTTTTAATGAAATTGGTACCCTGTGTTTTGAGTACCAGCGAACCATGTATACACGCTTTGCATGCTGGGAAGGTCTTTACAAAATGGCGATCTCATGTATGAAAAACAGGCACAACACGGAAAAAACAGAGAAAATATGCTAAATAAATCCACTGAATCATAGCGATTTTCAGTAACTTTATTCTAAATTCAAGCGAGATTTATTTATTTACAACTTTTTTTGTTTTGTATTTTCGTCTACCGCATACGTGTTGAGTGACGGTGACGGTACTTCACACACGCAAGTTTGGCGATCCAAAACCTCAAAGCAGCCAATATTTGTATACTGTTTATTGCAAAATGGGACTGACTGTATTATAATTATATACCATGCAGATTGTAATTGGTGTAAAAACATTTTTTTTTCAAATCTTCAATTTTTTCAAATGAGGACGTAAACCTTATTTTAGCAAACTTGACGAAGCACGACATTCTTTTAGTACTGGAGGGGTATGACATTTTCTGCATTCAAGAAGGAGGGGATACAAAAATTGAGCCCAAAACTTACATCCTCCATCTGGTACAATAGAGGTGGCTTCCTATGATTAGTGTACAACTCATCTATACAGAACCCTATCCACATACCTTTGTTTTCTTGAGCAGGTCCTGAAAATCTTTCCCTGGTACTACACCATGATTATTTACATATTGTGGGACAGATCGGACTTCTGCTGAGTTACTTTCATTGATATGTACCGTTGCGTGGATTTCAAATTTACGACTGATTGTCTCTAAGTACTTGGAATGATCCTGAAAAAAAAAATCAAAGTTGTCAAAACAGGATGAGTGCATGTTTGTTTTAACCACAGATTTTAAGTGGAAATCCCGGACTCTCCAACATTTTTCTTCTGGTATGAGGATCCAAATTTGGGGTATTTGGGCTTTTGCCGATGATTCAACCCATCTAGTCATAATGCACAAATATTGAAAACACACATTAAGTATTATTTGCACGATTTATTTCCATGTTCAACCAAATCTCGGCGCACAGAGTTGCTATTGGTGGGAACCATGTGTACCTGAATACCCTCAAATTAAGCTCCATGGCTAACGACGCCATTACACAAGCCAGAATACGAAGTTCGGGATCCCCCCTCTATTGTCTTAAGTAAGAAGTTATTAAGGAGAGTCAGTATTTGTAGCCTTTTTTGTTGTTGTGCATGGTGGCCGAGTTATTGTATATTGTTCGTCTTTTTTTTTATTGTCAAACTTGATGCAACAAACAGCATAACAATTTACTCAAAAATGTTAGAGACATATTGTATAAATGTTGGAGAGCTTGCCATATAATATAGTCAGTGACATCTCTGATAATGGTGTGACACCCTTTAAGAGGAGAGTGCATGCATATCTTATGTCATGTGTTTAAAGCTTTTCCCCAACACTCCAGAACTTTCTCCTTTGCTGTGAACCAGGCCATGGGGATATCTATCATAGTGCAGTACTGCCTATGATAGTCTTTTCTTTCTATTCTTCTTGAGCTATTGTTCACTTCAGCATTTTATAAAAAAATGCTAGTCTCACCCAAAAACATACAACAACATAGTGAATCTCGTTGAACAAAGTTGTTACTCTGAGTTTCATGCTTGAGTACTTCAGACAAATGAACAGATGAAGATGTCTTCAGAGAAAAGATTCTGGACGCACAAACACACCCCACACACACCCCAGTGTGAAACTCTATGTAACAACTTTGTTCCATGAGTGTTCTAAGTTATTAATCTGTACTAGCATTAAGTATTCAGCATTAAGATAATCTCGTAGAATAGTACACAGTCAAGGAAGTTCAGCAATTATTGGCGTTGTCACGTGATACCAATACGCCATTCAAAATAGAAGATAATCTCCTTCCTCAAATAAGGAATGAGAAACATTGGCTAAAAGGGCCTACTGACACAAAGCTAGGAGAACCAAGTGAATTGCTAAACAATTGCAGTTTTCAGTACAAACCCTCTTACTAGCCAAAATGAAGCTGCCTTTCCTGGCCGATACGGCATAGGGGTCATCTAATCTGGTATTCTCTACTACAAAACCCCATGTATGGGACTACATCAGCTGCTATAGATCAAGTCTAAAAGAAGCATTTCTTACCAGCCAAAATGAAGCTGCCTTTCCTGGCCGACACGGCACAGGGGTCATCTAATCTGGTATTCTCTACTACAAAACCCATGTATGGGACTAAATCAGCTGTTATAGATCAAATCTAAAAGAAGCATTTCTTACCAGCCAAAATGAAGCTGACTTTCCATATACCAGTGCCCTGTTACGCTTGCTGGAAGACACAGCATAGGGGTCATCTAATCTGGTATTCTCTACTACAAAACCCATGAAGGAATTATCGGGTGTGTGAGCTGTGAATAAAGAACAAGACAGAAAATGTTACTATAAGTCTATGTTAGAGCATTGGTTTCTTTGTTTGGTCCCCTCAGCACCCCATTGTGGAAAAAAAGGTTACAAAGACAGCCTGTATGCAGAGTAGCCATCTCTGTTTAAACGGATTTTTCTCAATTTTTGCCATTTTTGAAGATGGTGATCACCAGTATCCCTTTAAGGTTTATGAGATTGCCAATTTTACCAATTTTAAACAACATTGAAGAGGTGCTTGCGCCACAATCAAGTGCTGAAGCTCAAAATTGGCTAAATAAAACAAGAAAAAACATCATTTTCATTTATTTTCGAAATTTTAATATATTGCTCAAGAAAACTATATGTATCACTTAGTGGATTAAAACCCATGGCTCTCTATGCCCGTTGATTAAAGGGGCATTGGAACAAGTTCAGCATCATCCCCAAAATAGCCTCGTACCCAAGATTAACATGCAAAACAAAATTATACCTTTTGACATTTCTAAATGTTTTAATCAAAATTTCTCAATATTTGGTTCTTGACAATCATTACCAAACATATACAGTGTGATTCATCAGATGAAATTTTGTCCAATGCAACTTATATTGCTTGGTCACACGTGTCTCTCTTACAGTTTGAGTGTTTAAAATGTGCCTTGTATTGACCTTTCAAAATTGAAAACAAAACAAAACTTGAACGAAACAGCAAAAACATAAATGTATTTTCACAAAATAATAGAAAGACAATTTTTTTTCAAACTTTGACTTCAACTTAACCTCATAGTTAAACATCGCTTATGCATGTTATTGTTGATCTTACATAGCTTGTGAAACCCAATGCAAAGGTTATGTTATTACTGCAACTAATGTGACACAGATCTTCATGCAGAATAAACATACATCACAACTGAACATACTGTAATATTATATAATCCTTAACAGAATTGCTAGCACCAGCAAAAACTAGTCAGGGTATGACCTGCAGTAAAATTTAACTACATGACCTGCTGATTGAGATTGAGAAAGACAGCTGGGGTTTTCCACATGACCTTGTCCAGTCCATGCATGAGAAAAGACTAGTTAAGCCCCCCCCCCTCTTTGTTAAGGACAATCTTAAGTTTAAGTTTGCATGGTCAAATTTGCAATATAAT
>JXSR01S006188.1:5096-15923 GCA_000969725.1 Ophiothrix spiculata
AGTGACGTCATACATTTATGAATGACCTTGAATTTGGTATCAATGGAAAAAAGGGACTGATACCTATCCACTGGTACCACATACGGGGGTCTAAGGGACACGCTATAAAAAATTGAGGGGGGTTGCAACAACCCCCTCGTATAATATGTTTGTGTAAATCGCTCCGTATAAGGCATCTTATATGTAGTGATCACCGCATCCGTGCGTACATTTTTACCCCGAAAATCCATCCTTGTTTTAGGGTATCTGTGACAAAAAATCAGGACGATCCTACCTTAGAGTAGCTCTGACTGAGCCATCTATTTTCCACTGGCCATATTGAGCAACAGAATCCTCTAGCCAAGTGGCTGGTTACATGGTAGTCGCACTTGCAACCCTCACCTATGTAAATCCACTAATTCTACATAGAACACGATAAAATCACTGACAGCCGAACCGAAGGTGTGTCTAGTCAGTAGACCAAATCAGTCGAGCCCGATTGTAGTGCTAGTTACATGGCTCTGATGAATTAGCAACTTTATTTAATTGCAGGAGCAATAATTGCAAGGTAGCCTCTTACACCATCCTGCACTAATCACTATTAAGCAGTATTTTGCCCAGGTTAAATGGCATTGAAGGTCATGTGAAAGAAACTGCCTACCAAAGCCCCAAGCATAAGCTAGCACAGCAGGGCACTAAGCTGGTTTCCTTGATATATCAGATATCACCTTTCTTGGTCACCAGTTTTCAGGTCATTTAGCCAATCAGATTGGCCTATTTAGTAGGCTGTTTGATAAATTAATATGCTTTGGCTAGATAATTGTGGTCAGTATTGGTCCTTGTTAAGTTGTGAAAAGTAACAATGTGGCTGAGAAACAAATTATATGTTGGAGCATGGAAATATAGCTTGAGCAAGAAATAGGCCTAATTGTTTGAACAATATTTTTTAATTCTTAAATATTTTAAACTTATAGGCTTAAGTTTCTACTGAACTATTCAAATGAATAAATAAATTGATTAATCATTTGTGAAAAACCATCAGAAACTGCAATTCTATGTATCTATCTACTATCTACTTAGGCCTAATAATATGCTCTACACTTAGGGGGAACAAGAGTTTGCTTATATTATATATAATGTGCTTTTAGGGCCAAACTATAGTTTGTTGCCTCGTATATGAAAAAGATTAATTTTCTGAACAAAATTTAGTCAATTTGATCACCATTTTGCTAATTGTTATAGAACTATTCAATTTTAATTTCCAAAAGTTCAAAGTATTTTTTCATGTTATCGTGCATATTTCAAATTTAATACTGCAATATGCCCAATTCTTTCTCAAATTTGATGAATCATGACATTTTTTAAAAGATTTTTAGTAAATTTTTATTTAGTTTTTCAAAGTTGGTAAAAAGGTTAAATACAGAGCACAAAAAATACTTTTCAATCTAATAGGCCCACATGTACATCTTTGTTTAATTCATTAAAAAAAACTTGACTCTAATCAAAAAAATAGGGTCTGTGCTCTAATCATATAAATATTGCTATAAATCTGAATACTAGAAAGGAGCACGGGACTCGTAATACAGAGGTGGGTTCTCGAACCCGGTGTCGGGTTAAAAATGTTGAATATGTATGTGTTTCCATGGATAAAATATCCTGTGTTTTTATATTTTGGCACATAAAACTTCATATTGTACAAAATTTGAGAAAAAATGATTTTTGGGGTGACAAAAATATTGACTTCCAAATTCCAGTGTATAAACATAAAAATTATCAAATATTGCATGTTTTCTTATTCTTATTGTATAACAATGGTACTTTTGTGATATATTCAAATCATTGAATGGGATAAATCTATATCTTTGTCTTTGTAACAGGGTTAGAAAGTCGAGGGTTATCGTGACAATTGGTTTCAAAAAATTGTAATTTTCATAAAATTTTGTACTTGAAAGTACAATAACTCCCGAATGGAAAAGGGTATTAAGATGATTTTGTTCAGCATTTCAATAGATAGATAGTGATATAAAACTTGAATAAGATAAATATACAGGAAAAAATAAACAAGTAATATGTTAGCTCTTCTCCTTAAATTTTGGTGGCACATGAAAAAAAAATAAAGGCCGTTGTTAAAAAAAAGTCCTTTAAAACTAAGCGGTTTACGGCTAAACAAATATAAACTTGCTCTAGCCAAGACCTCCGTCTAGACTAAGTTTATATTTGTTTAGCACTAAGGATCACTGTTTTGAAGGACTTCAATTTTTTACGACAAATTTTCATTTTTATTTGCCCAAATTAAATATGACTGCTTTTGGCAACCGCTTGCCCATACAATCCAATGGAAGAAAATTTCAAGTTCATTTTTTTGCATTCCTGACTTCAGAATTGAAATCTACACAAAATTTCAGATAGGAAAACATATTTTGTTCTATATTTTAGCAAACTTTCCATTTTTATATTTATGTCCACAAAATGTAAGTGAGAGCTAGTTCGATTAATAGAACCCTTGTTTTTCGGGTGACACAAACCAACATAAGGGATATAACTAAGTCAGTGATCTAGAAAACCACTTCACTACCTATATCCCGAAAAAAATGGTGATCAGTCTGCTATGCGATCAGTCTGCTATGTAGAACTCGGGCTCTAGTAACGTGGTACGTGATGTGGATATTGTTGATAGTAACACGGAAAAAAATCATGGTCCTAGGATCAGAGAATACTTTTGACATGAAAATAGGGGGGGTCACAAAAATATTTCATCAAAAGTAGGGGGGGGATCACAAAATATTCATTGTTAAGTATGCACGAAATCGCACCATTTTGTGTCCTATTTCAAAAAAATTTCCGAAGCTGAGGGGCACATCCCCCTCAGACTCCCCCTGCAATAATTGTCAGAACAGACTGAAAAAATTAAGTCACCGCCCCTGCGATATTCAACGTCAAATTTTATTCAGTTGATTCTCATTCCTTCAACATGTTGTGGCGGGGGGTCACAAAATAATGGGTTGTGTTGGAAGGGGGTCATACAATTTTCAGCTCTCGGATAGGGGGGTCATGAAAAAAATTGTTGAGTCTGTCCGCTTTTTTTTTTACCCATCCCCTTCCGAACAAGGAATTTATAAATCACCCAACTGAACAGTGAACTCTAAAGTTCAAGGCATACCGCAACAAATTGCATAACCTTATACGGAAATTGAAACGAAATTACATGTACAAGAAATTTGAAGAAAATAAAGGAAACATGAAGAAAACTTGGAAAATGATAAATACAATTATTGGTCGCAATAGAAAAGGAAATCAAGAAACGACTTTTAAGAAAGGAACTAATCTCGTAACAAACCCTGTTGAAATTGCTAAAGAATTCAATGATTTTTTTTGTCAATATTGGTCCGAATTTGGCCAATAAAACTAATAAATGCGGAAAAGATTATTTTGAATATATGAAAAAACCTTTATGTGAAAACATTTTTATGAAACCAATCGTTGAAACAAAAGGAATTCAGATAATTTCTTAATTCAACAAAAACAAAAGTCCTGGTTATGATAATTGTTTTTAAAAAGATATCTAAAGAAATAGCTCCACCACTGACAAGAATCTTTAATATGTCGATATCTACGGGGGAAGTGCCTGATAATTTGAAAATTGCCAAGGTCATTCCCATTTATAAAAAAGATGATCCTCAAGTATTTTTTAACTATAGACCGGTGTCAGTATCACCGAGTTTTTCAAAAATAATTGAAATATTAGTTTTCAACAGATGTGTTGATTTTATTGACAAACATTAATATCCTTAATCCAAATCAATACGGCTTTCGTACTGGTCATTCGACATATATGGCCATAGTTGACTTTGTTGATAAAATATGTAACGCAGTAGAAAATAACAAGCAATCAATTGGTATATTTTTAGATTCGTCAAAAGCATTTGACACTATTGACCACGAAATATTATTGCACAAACTAACATAATGGTTCCGGGGTAAAGTTTTAGATTGGTTCAGAAGCTACCTAACTAACCGAAAACAGTGTTTCTTATAATAAAATGACATCAAATTTGAACAAGCTATCTTGTGGTGTACCACAAGGATCGATTCTAGGTCCCCTATTATTTATTCTCTATATTCATGATATAATAAATACTTCTTCAGTGTTAAAATTTGTGCTGTTTGCTGATGATACCACTATTCTATATTCTCATGAAGGTCTTGCTAATAACGTTAACACTTTAAATAATGAATTAAAAGAAGTAACGAACTGGTTCAAACAAACTTTCAGTTAATGCAAAAAAGACAAACTACATGCTACTAGGTACACATCAGAGAAACAAAAAAGATGATGATAAAATGTTGGTTGAATTAGATGATGCTCTATTAGACAGAGTTTCTACAACAAAGTTCTTAGGTGTTATTATTGATGAAAATTTATCATGGAAAAACCACATAGACGGTGTTTCAAAAACAATTTCGCGGAATATTGGTGTCATCAACAAATTAAAATATTCTGTACCTGAAAGAGTACTCTATACATTATACTGCACTCTGGTTTTACCTTATATCAATTATAATATCTTGGTCTGGGGAAATACGTGCCATAGTTATATGGATAAAATATTTAAACTGCAAAAATGGGCAGTAAGATCAATAACAAATAGCCATTATAGAAGTCACTCTGCTCCTTTGTTTAAACATTTAAAGATTCTCAATGTTTATGATACCTTTAAACTTGAAGTTGGCGTTTTCATGTTCAGGTACTCTCAAAATCAACTTCCAGATATTTTCAAATGCTTTTTCTCAAAAAATAGCGATTCGCATGAATATTATACAAGAAATGGA
The DNA here is from genome assembly GCA_000969725.1 of Ophiothrix spiculata. NCBI lineage: Eukaryota > Metazoa > Echinodermata > Ophiuroidea > Amphilepidida > Ophiotrichidae > Ophiothrix > Ophiothrix spiculata. The sequence continues at coordinate 9,906 of JXSR01S006188.1, forward strand.
AATGATTTTATTCTATCTAGAAACAAAAAAGTATTTTCAGATCAATCTATCAAAACTTGCGGTCCTTTACTTTGGAAACATATTGATCACCATATTAAAAATCAGAATCAATAAAACACTTCCGCAATCAACTTAAGGGTAAACTTTTATCTAATTATCACTAATATCTTGTTTGGAGCAAATTGGTTTTTGTGTAGATTACTTGTTTTCGTCTTTGTTTCTGTTTATTTAAGTGTGTTTCTTTGAGTTTAGGGTTGTGATTACCTCTGGCCTTTCTGGCCTTTTGATCACATCCTCCATATAATCTGTGTTTTTAAATGTCTTTTAAAGGGACTGGCCTAGATCCTGTACGCTGATTTTCTGACTATATATTTTTTTCACATGTATCGATAGTACATGATCATACTAACATATCCTACAAGTAGTTTCCGCTGAATTTGTGTAACAGAGGAGAAAAATGAAATTATTTACCAGCTGTATTTTTTGTCGCCGGCGACAAAAAAGATGTGAAAACAGTGTTTCTAGTTTCAAAATTTAAAAAGATTTTGTTTCTACACATGTGATAGGTAAACATATTATTTTTGATGAGATTGTTTATCTTTTAATGTGTATTAGATTATCTCTAAGAGCTTTGTTTGGTTTTTTATCTGGTAAATCCAGATCTGAGGTACAATTTTAGGATTTAGAAAACACAAGATAGTCACACCACCATCACAGAATGATATATTGCAATCTCTCAATTTGAGCCATTTCTGTGTAAATATTTGTACTTTTTTGGATATTGCTACACTTTCAAGCTTTATTTAGAGCGTTTCCATAAGTTTTTAATTCTAAGTGGAATCTAGGCTAGTCCCTTTAATATTGCTATTGTTTTTGTATATGATTTTATGGAAAATAAAACTGATATGAAATGAAATGAAATGCTAGCCCCCTAATATTTTTTTTCCCTCTTTTTCTTTTATTTTCCCTAGGGGTACTTCTCCTGCCCTCTCTCACGCTCCCATCAGCAGTCTAAGTCACTGTTAAACATAACTTTTTCCAACACGTACTTTTACAGTGTTGTTATGAAAATTGTCTGAAAATCATCTTGGTAGAGGGTGATGTTGTAGTGCCTCTGTCACCAACAACTTTTTATTAGGTTTTCAAAATGCTGAAAAGCTTGTAGCTTGAAAACGAGTGGTCATAATCAAGTGAAATTTCCAGGATGCATTTATGTTGAACTTTTTTCATTGAGCTAGAAAAGAGGAGAGGTTGTCGTCACATCAGAATCATGAATTGCACCAGATCCCGAATTTAAAGCAATACTATAAAGTGTTAAAAATGAAGTGCCCCCTGTCACCCATGACTTTTGATTTTTGTAGCCTATTGAGTTTGTTTCAGGTAGATATTAATACCCCCAAATGATTTGGCTTCAATATGCTTGATTTTCTCACAAAACAGAGATAATGGAAATATCATATTTTATGAAAAATTTACCCAAACATGATGAATTTTCAAGTGAAAATCTTAAAAACAATGTAATGAAATTTGCATATGTTGTTCATATTAAAATTTCAATAGTATAGGCCTACCACACTTAATTTCCAAAAATCTTACTTTTGAAAATATTGAAAGCAAACTAAAAATTTAAACAAATTTAGTTTGTCTTGTTTCACATTTTTTATAATAATATTTGGTGATTTTTGCTATCATAAAGACTAAATTTCCTAACCAAGTACAGAAATTCGAAACAGATGCAACACATTATTCAGGTAAACTTTTAAATTCTAGAAATTTAGAAAAAAAAAAACAAAATTTATATTGCATCATGTATGTTCTCAGCATAATCTATGTTCACAGTATAATGTTGTACAGTAGCCAAGTCCAGTGACATTGACCTGGCTGAGATTGTCTGGTTTTGCTGGATAAAGGTCAGATTTGCCTGGGGGAAAGAGCAAGTAATACTAGTACTTGGTTCAGCAGGTGGTGTGACTGAAGTGTGCGTCTAATTATCTGGATTAAAACACCCAGTATGACACCTCCATAAAATGTTCAAGTTATATCTCAAAATTTAGTTTGTCTTGTTTCACATTTTTTATAATAATATTTGGTGATTTTTGCTATCATAAAGACTAAATTTCCTAACCAAGTACAGAAATTCAAAACAGATGCAACACATTATTCAGGTAAACTTTTAAATTCTAGAAATTTAGAAAAAAACACAAAATTTATATTGCATCATAACCGGGGAGCACGGGGACCCCCGGGGCATCCGTCTGCTATTTTTATATTACATATGTAGATAGACTCCCTGTAGTATACTGACTATGTGGCTTCAGGGACCCTATGTGAAAAGTGCACACAGACCCCCCTACAGGGGTCCCCAGGGGGACAATTTTCAACATTGTCAGAAGTATGGCAATATGGGGGTCAAATGAAAGGTCTTGAAGCATAGAATCTAAATATGACATCTGTTTTGTTCATAACAACTCTGTATCCATAGTGAGATCCAAAATGGCCGCCAAAATACCTTTTATGCACGAAAATTGGATATATTGAAAATAAATCGGCATTAAAAAGATGCAATATATTCAAAATAATCATTGGGAATTGGATTTAGAGGTTAAAACAGAAACAGTGATACCTTCATCAACTCTTAAGCATGTTTAAAATTCAAAATGATGCCTATATCAAGTTTGAAAATGGCTGCCGAAATAGCTTTTTATGCTCAGAGTCATGTTACATCAGCAATAAAGCAGCAATAAAAACATAAAATATTCAAAATTATGACTGAGACACAACTTTAGCAGACACAAAAGGTACAGTTATCCTTAAATTGGCTTGTTAAAATATTTTAAATTCAAAATGAAGCCCATGGTAAGTTCCAAAATGGCTGCCAAAATGGTTTTTAATGTACAAAATGGTGGTTTACAACCTGGACAATAAATCAGCATTACAAGCATTAATTAATTTAAACATTCAAAATAATAACTGGAATAGTGGTTTGGAGGTTAAAGCAGACTTTCCAGATCTTGTTGTAAACATGTTTCAGAATAGAAATGGAACCCATGAGTTTCAAAATGGTCGCCAAAAATCAGTTACCTCGAAAACAATTCAGCATTATAATTATGAAATTTATTAAAAATATTCACTGGAAAATAGTTTTTGATGTTACAGCAGGAACAGATGTCGCAAAATTATGTTAAAAACACCTTTCAAATCCAACTTTGTGCCCATAGGAAGGTCCAAATTAAGCCTAACTTTGAGGACCATGGCAGGCTTGGGATGGTCTTTGGGGATGGTAAAAGCATAGGCTTATGCTTTCATGTCATTTTTTTGTAGTTTATATTATTCTATAATACAAGCTGGTCATAGGTGGTGAGATACAGAGCTCTGTATTGTAAAGTTAAATTAGGGTTTATGTTTAGTATGTTGGAAGTGAATTCATTATGTCCTAATATGGTACAGTATAGGACCTTGAGCATAGTTGCACTTGAAATGACATATTGAAGTAAACTGATACCATAAACTTGACCTTACATCTGAGGGTCATTTTACATGCAGTTGCATTTGGATAAACCATGTTGTGCTGGTATTATGTCAAATTAGGATATAATGAGTGAATTCCTGGGACTGAATATAAAAATCAACAAGAATTGAAATCAAAAAGATAAATAATGGAATGTTAACTTAAGGGGAAAAAGAAAGGAAATTAAGAAAAAGGAAAAAGCAAAAATCACCATTCTTAGCCAAAGAGACATAGATAAAGAAAAGAACTTGATCAAGTGTAAATCAAAATGGTTGTCAAAATACATTTTTCCCTCAGATTTTGATATTTTAGCAATGATTTTTGGGCCCTATTGTAGGTGCAGATATGAATTTAACTGATTGTTATGAAGCATAGTATAGTTGTTGAAACAAAAATTGCAGCATCCAAGCCATTTTCTGTCAATAATTTATTTAATAATATATTGTTAATGTTGTTTAGATATAGCAATATTAAAACATTTTTAAACTGGCTATGGGCACCATTTTGAATTTACTATGTCTGTTTTAACCTCCAACATGTCCTTGGAAAGCCATTTCCCAACGATTATTTTGAATGCTTTATGTTTATAATGCCGATTTATTGTCAAAGTAATCCATATTTTGTGCATTTTTTGCGCCATTTTTGAATTTCAATCATCATAACAAATTAATTTTGGGTAAAATGTTTCTGATGCAACCTACAAAGTCCATTGCCAGTGATTATTTTGAATATTTGACGTTTTAATGCAGATTTATTGTCAATCTAACCAAATTTTGTACATAAAAGCATATTTTGGCGGCCATTTTAAACCTCAGTCTGGTGCCATTTTAAATTTGAAATAGGTAAATGACATGATTTGTGCACAAATTATCTTGTTTTTACATGACTCCTTAATTTCAATTTATTATCTATGATATTTGTCATTTTTAATGTTATTTAAATGGATTTTAATGGAAATATATGGTATTTCGGCAGCCATTTTGAATTTGAAATATGCAAATGACCTAATTTTAACCAAATATGACTGCCTTAGCTTATGAAACAGTTTTGCATGTACATACATGTACAAGTTATTGCTCTATGATGACTAGAGACCAAGATATAAGCAAAAATCATATTCTGCTATTTGTAGCCTGTATTCTATTCACAGCACGTCACCCAAAAGCAGACTGAATTGAATGATTAATTACCAAGCCTGGGAATATTTTTCAGATCAAAACAAAATTGATTGTGATAGAGAAAAGATTGAACTTTCATATAAGACAATTAAAAATATAGAAATAATTACAGGGGGGATGTGGTCATCGCTTTTCTGAGAAGGTTGTCCCTTCCTATTCTTTACTGTGTAGGGGGCAAAATTGGACCCCCTGTAAAATGGGCTGTGTGTACTTTTTTATGGGGGTCCAGCTTAGGGGAGGTGGGGAATACTAATATGTATCTGAAATTTACTAAGAGATAAAAATAGCAGAGATAGCCCTTTTTTGCCCCGTGCTCCCTGGTTATCATGTATGTTCTCAGCATAATCTATGTTCACAGTATAATGTTGTACAGTAACCAAGTCCAGTGACATTGACCTGGCTGAGATTGTCTGGTTTTGCTGGATAAAGGTCAGATTTGCCTGGGGGAAAGAGCAAGTAATACTAGTACTTGGTTCAGCAGGTGGTGTGACTGAAGTGTGCGTCTAATTATCTGGATTAAAACACCCAGTATGACACCTCAAGATCCCTCCCCTTCGGGTCGGTCTGAACGCGAAGCGGCGTCACAGCCTCGATGCTTAGTCACTAACTGGGTAGATCTCTGGATTTTATTGGTCACTGGAATTACTAGACAGAGGGTAGGTAGATCAGTCTGTGGTAGAATTGGTCGAGAGGGATCTGGGCAAGATCTAACCTTAGGGTTTTAGAAAGTCAATTCACGCACATGATTTCACAGATGATCACTAAGATATGAGTGCACCCCCACATTGAATGTATACCGTAATCGTAAACCGTACGTGTAGAAATATTTTAGACATTGTTGGCATAAAATTTACAGCTTTTGAACGTTTTCAATAGCATCTAAAGCTGTTTTCTTAAATACTGTCTTCTGACAGATGGCATATCATGCTGCCAATGATAGCCGGGATGATGGCCAACCGTCAGAAATGGCTAAAAACGTTATTGCTGCAGGAAATTGCTTCGCTGACGCGATAACGAAGACGATGATGATTATGATTGTATTTCCTTCCCGGACACGGGGGGTGGGCGGTTAACATTGATATCGAATAAAATCAATCCGCCCATCTATATTAAAATGAAAGTTACACCAAATGTGATGCGGTATGTCAAAGCCAGGCGGAATTGGGCAAGGTTCTAAATGGAGAAAGAGGCCAAAATGAGGTGAAGGGTGATTTTTGTCCAAACTGAGTTTTTTACAAATGTGTGTGTCTAGCTATAGTACAAACATGTTGTGAAAATTTGAAAGTAAAATTCCATTGGTAAAACAAAAAATTTAAAAAAAAATGACAGACA
>JXSR01S006190.1:0-14894 GCA_000969725.1 Ophiothrix spiculata
ATGTTTTTAACATATGCTGTATAATAAGCTATAAGTAGATGAAAAACTTTAGGATTAAGCACCAGAGTAATGCAATATAAGCAAGGTTATAAAACCGCCTACTGGTTATTTGGTCCATTTGTCAACGGTTTGCACACAGATATTCATAAATTTAAAAGGTTTCTTAGTGCTTCAAATAAAAAGTTGTGTATATATTTTACCTGTCCAGGGGATGGGGGAAATACACCAGACCCTTGATCTTACGCTACTACATAGCAAAATACATCAAGAAAATACTTACACTATGTGAAGTAAAATAACAATGATTTATCAAATGCCTCTTGATGACACGAGTACCCAAATACAGCGAGGAAAAAAAACAATAACGGAGTCACAAGGGGGCCCAGTATGGCAAAGCACACCGGGTCTATGATAGAAAACAAAACCAACGCATCAGACCAAGCAGGAGTTTTCAACAACAACCCCTCCACATACACCCCCACACACCCCCCACACCCCCACCACAAAAGACGACGACTCCGCGACAGTCACACACACCTCACCCCAACTCCGTGAAATTGGAATACACTATTAAATGGAACAGCATAGGAATGATGAAGTTTATTTAACGAAATAATTAAAGAGGAAAGCTCATGAGACATCAAGATCAATGGTACAATTTTTAAAGTGCTTACTCAGTTTACCTTTGCTTTCAGCAATCTTGTACTCAATATATCTTTTTATCCCTACTAACAGGGTCAGAAGCCATACTCAAAATTGTTGCATCAGGGTGATCAGACGTGGGAGTGGTTTGTTATTAATACATTTAAATTGATGAGAACATGTTAAGTTGGGTCACCAATAAAGTAAGAACTTTAATACATACAACTTGAAGTTTTTCTCAGCGTTTGCTAAACAATGCTTCGTGGTAAACACGGCAGGGCATTACACTCTTATCTGTTACGTATTTGAATCCAGATAGGTTCAAAGATTAATTTTAACATACTCTTGTAACAATGGAATTGTATTTTATCTTAATTGTTATTCTTTAAATGTCACAATTACGTTAGAGGTTCTTATAACGAGTCAGAATGTCTCCTGACATGGAGTAATAATCACTGACTTGTTTTTTGTGTGTTTGTTTTATTTTAATAGGATTGACAGGAGTGAAGAAAGTACTTTGACTACGACATGAAGACATCTGTATGTGTCCTGTTTAACATCAAAATAATATATCTATTGCATCCATTTCAAAACACATCCTTAGCAATGTAAATGCGAAAAGTAGACATGCGAGGATTCAAACTTTACTACCACAAGACAGTGTGACTTTACGCGGTATTGATGACATCAACGTTACGTTTTTTTCTTTTACCAAACAAAATATATAGCTTGAAATTAAAGAACTGAAATCTTATCTAACGAGCTATATAGGAATATCCGTAGTGTATTATATAAATTGAAACAAAACAAAAATGATACTAAATACTCAGAAATAAACATTGTTTGTTTTCACTGCCTTAAAACTCTTAGAACTATATGTTTACAATATTACGTGTCCATACGATGTTCCATAAATCATATATGTCCATTATCGCGTGAAACGTCTACCGTGTATACTGTTTATGTCGTCTTTGTAATGGACAATTTGATTAATGATAGGTGGGTTAAGAAATACTCATTTTAGTTAGTTTAATAAAGGGAAATAGACATTTGATAACCAGGCTGTAAATTCTTAATACGAACTGGTTTATCAAAATAAATATTAAAAAAAACACATAAATAGTCAACTGTTAATTACGATCAAGCCTGCCGAATTGAGAATTATTACGGGGGCTCAGTATGCACTCTGTATCATATGTATTCGCGTACATATTGTTTATTTAATTACATTGTTTATATTGACAATATCCTTAAGACAACTCCGCTTTTTAGTTTATTAAGTAACAATATGAATTGGAACAAGACGTGTTCTAATATAGGACAATGTACGGTCAAACGTGTTCCTGCAATTGCCAATATAGGTTCTCTATTATATAAATTCGAAATATATGTGACCGTCCACCCCAAAGCAGCAGTAAATGCCAGCTCTTGTCATTTTCACTTTTTAATTATTTGCAAAGACAATGCTTTAAGGGCACATTTATTTAAGGCCTAAAATAGGCCAATAATTACCAAAAAATCATGTTGGGCCAATTTTTGACCTATTTTTGGCAATATTTCAAAAAGTAAGGTAAAAATCAAAAAATTGAGAAATGCGTTCCTAGACATGTGTTTCTAGATTCTAAAAAGCATCCGAGGTCCAACTTTTATTTTTTCAATTAACATGGTAGCTTGTTGATACTGTGTGTGAGTGTGAACACATTGTATCTGACGATTTTCAAGTTATGTCTTTTTTCATAATTGACTTAATTTTCATGTACAATCTCAACATTAGAAACAACTTTTGAAAGATACTTGCCACACTCTTAGAAACAACTAAATTTATAACCTCGCAAAGGAATCATGAATAGTATAATGGTGTAATACTACAGTTTTACGATTATTTAATCATTTCAAAGGTAGTAATCAAATACACACCATGCAAATTACTTTTCTTCTTAAAGATCTCGATATTCACCATGTAACATAATTCTATAGCACTGGAATGTCAAACAAATCAATCTACCGAAATGAAGGACTGAATTTCAAAATTCCGCTATCCTGCTCTCCTTTATTGATTCTTTTTGCATAGGAAGCGGCTTGTCACTTTTCCGTGTATAACGAAGCTTAATAAACAGATTGAGAGTAAAAGTGAGCAGTCAACATCGTTTAAAATGTGCATTTTTTTGGATAGCTGATGGTGAGTGTATATCAATAAAACTCTGTTTAATAACGAAATCTGAATTTATCAAAATTTAGTATTTTTCTCAAAAATAATATTTAAAATTCAACATCCTTTGTTCGTTAATTCATTTTTTACACTGAGAAAATTGTGCTTTATCCTATTATATAGGCAAAAGGCAAAGTATGTGGTTTAACGACCAAATAATTGGATGAAATTGACACATTACTGTTGTATGACACCTTAATGTTTTTATTGTTTTTATAACTCAACGCTTCACTTGCAAAATGCAAAGTATGTGGTTTAACGACCGTAATGTTTTCATTGTTTTTATAACTCAACGCTTCTCTATCGTGTTTACACAGTTCATATTCTCATTATTTTTTATAGAATGCTTGGGATATGTTCAGAAGAAGCTAAAACATACGGAGGAAAGGGGTATGTGTAATCGAAAATGCAGGTATTGGTGAACTTTACTCCTGTCATTGGCGATCATTTCAGGTTGAACAGCTACAATAATACTCAGGAAGATCTCAAATGACATATGATTCACTCTATATACATTTTTATAAGGTTAATTTACCTAAAGAGATGTCAACAAATCGAAGGGTATTGAAGTTCAAATACTTCTCATTTCCTATCTAGCTCCAATTTTGTATTGGCGTTATTTGTATTTAATATAAAAATTGCATTTATATTGTACACATGCCACATCTTACCAATTGTCTAAATAAGGGTTAGTATATCTAACAAGGAAGGGAATTCTTTATATTTTTACTTGTAATTTATTGATTTCCATTATTTCAGACACCCCCGATATCTCCGTAGAATTTATAACTGAAAAGGAATCCCATTTTTATTTTAACCATTAAAAAAAAAGTTCAAAGGGAGTTTAAAGGGACCTTGAGGAAAATTTGGAGAGGATGTCTAACGAAACAAGGATGCAATATATTGAGCAAGGGTTTGCCTAAAGCAGAAAGTACGTTTCTTTACTAACCACAATTGGTTCTTGGGCTTCACAAAATGTATCAGAGACACGGATAGCTTGACAGAAATTTCACTTTTTACCAAGAAGGGAGAACCCTTAAGGCAGAAGTTTTCTTTTTCTTTTCATTTGACTGAAATCCGATATTACATCCAAAAGTTCAAACTTACAGAATTGTTGATCCCTTCATTTATTAGCAAAAAAAACGACGAAAATCGGACATAACGATTTTTTTTAAAGTGAAATTTTTGCCGAAAGTCGATTTCTTCGGTACGGAAATACTTTGTGATGTCATAATTACGTAACGCCGTGACCGATTTTCGTGATCTTGGTATCAATGGAAAGAGGAGACCCTACCCTATACTATAATATCAAACAATATAACTTGGAGGGGGTCTCAAGTTCAAAATCACAGGGGAGCGGGGTGTTACAGAAAAAGGCTTAGGAAGACGAGGGTTAAAGCACCATCAAAACTAAGTCATAGGGTATTATTTTCATCCGCAAAGTCGGTTGCAATGAGTAAAACAAGTTTCTGACTGTCTAGATTTGAATATATTCTCACAATTTTAGTGAATACGACGAAACAATAGATTTTCTACAGGCCTTACCGTCCTTCACTTATAAACAATATTACCAAGATACACATACGCGTACATATTGTTTATTTAATTACATTGTTTATATTGACAACATCCTAAAGACAACCTCACTTTATAGTTTATCAAGTTACAATATAAGTTGGAACAAGACGTGTTCGTATATAGGACAATGTACGGTCAAACGTGTTCCTGCAATCGCCAATATAGGTTCTCTATTATCAAAATTTGGAATATATATGGAATAAAGAAAAACACGTATATTTTGAAAAACAGCAACTACATTGTTTCAATTAACATGGTAATTTGTTGATACTGTGTGTGAGTGTGAACACATTGTATCTGACGATTTTCAAGTTACTGTCTTTTATTTATAATTGACTTCATTTTCTTGTAATCTCAACATTAGAAACAGCTTTTGAAAGAAACTTGCCACACTCTTAGAAACAGCTAAATTTATAATCTCGCAAAGGAATCATGAATGGTATATTTACTGCAGTTTTGCAAAGTACGATTTAGGATTAATATTTAATCATTTCAAGGGTAGTATTTAAATACATACGATGCAAATAATATTTCGTCCTTAAGGATCTCGATATTTATCATGTTACATAATTCTATAGTACAGGAATGTCAAACAAATCAATCTACAGATTGAGAATAAAGTGAGCAGTCAACATCGTTTAAAATAGGCATGTTTTGGATAGCAGATGGAGAGTATATAATAACGCTGTGATTAATAATGAAATCTGAATTTATCAAAAGTTAGTATTTCTCTTAAGAGTTGTATTTAAAATTCAACATCCTTTGTTCGTTAATTCTTCTTTGACACTGAGTAAATTTTGCTCTATCCTATTAAGGCAAAAGGCAAAGTACGTGGTTTAACAACAAAAGAAATGGATAAAATTGACACGTTATGACCCCGATAAGTTTTCACTGTTTTCAACGCTTCTCTATCGTGTTTACACTGTTCGAATTCTCATTAATATTTATAGAATGCCTGTTTATGTTTAAAACAAGCTAAATCATACAGAGTGAAGGGGTATGTGCAATCAGGAAATTAGGTATTAGTGAACCTTACCCCTGTCAGAAGATCGGGTTGAACAGCCACAACAACTCTCAGGCAGATCACAAGTGACATACGATGCATTCTACATTTCTTGTTTATAAGGTTCATTTACCTAAAGAGATGTCCAAAAAAATCAAAGGGTATTGATGGCTACAAGTTAAAATACTACTCATTTCCCAGACTAGCTCTAATTTTGTATTGAATTTCAAGGTAAATGCACATCTTTTATTTAAATATTATTTGCGACTAAAATTGTCACTGACAAGCAATCTACACTAACTTTGGTCGCCTTCCCTTCTCTCACATTTGGTGAAACGTTCCCTTCTTAGAAAATAATTTTATGGGGATGCTCAGGATAGACTTCAAAATTTTCGCCATCTCTATACCTCGAAAGCTTAATTTTGTGACCCATCTCTATACCATTTTTTTCTATAAAAAGGACCAAATTTAGGCAAATGGGTTTTTTTTTTCAAACTTTTCCATTATACATCCAAATTTGCAAATTTTGCATAGGGGGTACGGGGATGCAAAGATTGTATGCACTGGGTCTGGGACGAAACCCACCAATTAATACACCAACAATTACGAAAATACACATAAAAACCATTGAGTATCCCTGTATACCGTTTGTCAGTAAGAAACCCCGGGAACTTCCAATTTTATTCATCTAATGATTGCCAAGGAGAACACAAACATTACTCCAATGCTTTTGTTCAGTGTATTGTTTGCATTTTTATAGAACATAGACAAAACATAGGAGATGCATCCACCTGACTATGGGAAGGCTAGCACAGATTGAGAACAAATGCTTAAAATAAATGTTATAGTTTTCAAAATAGATACATTTAGTGCACTTTTTCAAAAGTTCCTTTAAATTATCTACAAGACCTCTGTGCAAATGCTCTGTCAATGTTCATCATTTGTGCAATTGAAATTGGCAATTGCCAGCTAATAGCAACTAAGAATAGGTCAAGCTAGAAACTTGACAGGTCTGTAGCCAAATTTAATCAAAGTCTTTTCATTGACAATGCCTTTGAAACGTAACATTGTAAAGAAGAAGACGACAGGCAAACTATCATGTTCAGTATGCTGGGCAACATGTGCATATGCAACTGCAAACCGTCGTGTGTAATTTTTGAATGTTGCTTACTTGTCTCCGTTTTTTTCGGAGTTTAGTATGGGGTTTTATTTTCCCTCGAGGGACCTAAAACTGTGAACTTGTTTTAAAGACTAGAGATGAAATTCATACACTGGTCTTTCCTTTCAAAATGTAATTGTTTGGGCAAATTATTAACTTATTTAATCACAAATGCTTCTTTGTCACTATAATGATCCAAATATACTGTTGATTTACATTTGCGAAATGTCAAAAAGAAAAATGTGGCATGGAAACAAAACAATTAAGTGATTTTGCATACTGTATATTCTGTTTTTCATAGTATTTTTTAAAGTTCCGTTTAATCTTGAACATATCGAAGTTTAAAGTCGACTTGATATAAAGTATCATTATCTTTAAGGTGTACAAAATTCTTTGAATATGTTTGATAATGTAAATATTAGATAATGAATGGGATTTATGATAGCGGGCATGATTTTGGCATACTGTTTTTAAAAGATAGTGTTTAGTTGGCTACAAGCTCTAGTAAATGAAACACTAGAGGATTAGAGTATTAGAGTAATGAAACATAAGCAAGGTTCTAAAATCATTCACTAGTTTTTGGGTTCGTTTGTAAAAAATATTCGCAGAGTTTTCATAAAATTAAAAAGAGGTTTCTTTTAGTATTTAAAATATAAAATAACAAGGTTCAGTAGTCGCAAAATGAAAAATAGTTAACCGATCATATTTTCAAAAGATTCATTATTCATATTAGCTTTGTTAGCTTAGTTTTGTTAAGTATCATTTACGATTACGACTTATTCTGTCTTCATTGTTAATGTTGTAACCGCATACCGTTTTGTATATATGAATAACTTTATCTCTGACAAGCATTATTTCTGGCAAATGCTGTGTTGGTCGTTTTGCTCTAATACTTTAATAAAAATACATGCATATTCTAGTATTTAGTGTAGGCTTTCGAACATTTGTATTGAGCTGAAGAAAATAGTGACGAATTATAATGATATATGTATACAGAAAATATGTGTTGCGAGATACATCCATAATCACAATTATGCATTTTAAAGAAGCTGCTATCTGTAATGGATCTTACGATAGCCAAGGAAGGTAAATTAAAGAAAGCAGGCATATTAATAATCAAAGCATGGTTATCTGTTTTAAATCCAAATTAGTAAAGTTATAATTAGAATCTGATTCGTTTTCTTTGAAAGTATTGGTAAGCCTACAAGGTATTCGATCAGAGTAAAGTTTCTAAATGATTTTGCAGCTTGTTATAATATAGAGCAAGTCATGGTAGCGTGGATTAAAATTACATATCAACAAACGATTATGGAACCTGATCTTGACTATAGATTGTCTAGTAACTCGTGGCTTGCTAATCCAGCGTCAGCGCTCTAACCATCTTTAGGGTTTTTTTTTACGTTAAACTACTTGTAGATCTTGGCCATAAGAGGCTAACGCTTAAAAAGAAAACTTCATGCAAAGAAATAAAATTGTAATTTCTCATTTATCTGCTATTTTTCATAGTAATTAAATATATGACAAAGACCCTCAATTATGCATCATAACAATGTCTGACAACGTGTTTGTTAATTTTGCTATCCCTAATAATAGTTAAATCAGTGAATATCAAACATTCAAGTATCATGAATATCGATTTCTTTCATAATAATTTGTGTTTCATTATTGTATTGAATATAGAACTTTAAAAATATGATTGGTGAACGATGAAAAACTACGCGTGAATAACGAACCTTGTTTTTGTTTTGTTTTTTACGCGTAATTTACTTATTTGAACTACTATCATAAAGAGCCTTGTTTACAAGTAACAAGTAACTGTCTGAGATTCTTATGAGAAACAAATTGAATTAATTAATGGGGTTTCAGAGTCTTATTTATGTTGCTTTATATACATAAAAACGGCCCAGATGTTTAATTTTGAACAAATAGACGCTGCTTCAATAATTAACAAACAGCGTATGTTTTCTTAACCAACTCAGATGAACCTATGATAATGCAATTGTCTGCTCTTGCTTGGGTAATATAAGCATAGCTCTTTAAGAGGGCTATCATATATACAAATCGCCAACAACTAGGTCAAAAAGTAGGATATCTAATGGATTATGCGTAATCTACATTTGCTTCCGACCTGCAATTGTTAGTTGTTTTAAGTAAACCAAAATAAGTAAATTAAAATGTGGTATTCTCGTCATTATGAAATTGTTAACGTGGCTTTTGTATCCGTAATGTGTAAGGTTTGTACCATTTGGTCAATCCGCGTGGTAACCTAGGACACCGTATGGGATTGTAAATTCAAGCCATCTCCACCGGTAAGAGGCATATTTCAATGAGTGGGGCTCACTTGATAGTTTATAATACGTATGGACTTCATGTAAATGGCAACATACCATACAATACTTTTAAAACACAATTTGTAAGAAAAAAGGGTTCTTCAACAATCTTACGTATCCAATTCAAATGTAATAAAACTATAAGTTCATCTACTTTCACTGATTAAAATATGGCCTCTTTTTAAAACTGCCCTCCGTATATACGATACCAAAATATACAGGAGTGGGCGAAAAAGTAAATACATTAAACTCTATTTGTCCTTAATGAAATAACCCTAATATGCCTAAAGATGTTATTTCCAGAGTTTCGTCGATGTACGCAAGAGATGCTACTTAGTTGCTTAGTATAATATAAACATGGCTTATGTATGTTATTAAAGCATATTCCCGGTCGAGCGTTTGTGTTCTTTCTGCCCATTACTCACGAGTTTCAATACCATTTTTTAATACTTGAAAATATTCGAATTTAATAAACTTCTAATAACCTTGTTTTATTTACATTTTACCATTCATCAGATCAATTAACAAATTCAACAGACATGTTTCATGTTATTTGAAAACCACCACTGATATTTTCCATTTCTTAACTCTGATATGCACAACTTGATTCCAATTAATGTTAAAAACAAAGCTTTAACTGAAACTGAAACAAACCAATACGAAACATATTTTTTTGAAATTACCAAAAAGGTTATTAATAAAACGATGTTACGTTTCAAATAAAACAAGTACGTTTTGAAAGATGTACATTTGAAATCAATATTACCAATTTTCCTAAACGTTTGTCGGTATTTTAAAATCAATACGAATCAGATGAGCAGGTGGGCAAACAATATTGAAGCATATCCTATTGCTGCAAGTAGGAAACAAGTCAAGATACACACTTATTCATAGATGTTGTAATAAAAGGAATGAAATAGAGACAGATGCATTGGTACGAGTGGTCTATAAACCGTACGGAGAAATTAATAATATCTTCTGTCTTTAACAGTCTGAACAAAAGCGGGTCTAGGATTGAGGTGAACAGCTAGTTCCAGCTGTTGACTTAGCTTATAGTAGCGGTATTAACAATTGTCATCCCGAATACATCTTTGTTTTGCATGTACAAACAATCTTTCTAGAAATGATACTAAAATTGTTATCAATGAACAATAGCATAAATAAGTTTGTAACTTTTCTAAAAATATTAGTTTGACTAAGTCAAAAATTAACATACATTAACATGCCTGTCCGTAATAATCTTTTGTTCTGCTTTTAACTGTAAAATGTTGATTTTTTTTTGGCGATTGATAATCGAAACTTCGATTAAGTATCTCAGATTAAATTGTAAAAGTGCTTTACACCTTCATTTCTCTGCGAAGAGTGTCGCACTTACATCCCTAAAGACTCAGTCACACAACACCGTATAGAACAAAACGTACGCCTAACGTTTTTTATCTCTCTATTCTGTTTTATGCATTGTTGTTCGTCATGTGTCCGTTACAGGTACGTTCAATCCGTTATACATACGGTCTGTCCGCTATGCATACGTTTAATACGTTATTCATACGGTGCTGGTCCGTTTGGCACACGTTCAATATGTGAAACTTATGTACGTTATTCGTACGTTTTGCTCTATACGGTGATGTCCGACAGAGCCTCATATATGTTCCACTGTAAGTCCATTTACTTTAATAAATAATTATATTGTAACAAAGCTGTTAAAACTAATGACCCACTTGACTTGGAAAAAACTAAAGATCTCCGTAATAAATACAATAACCAAATGTTGGGCCCATATGGAACCCCTCTGACTGCTTAATTCATCAATTCATGATGATAATCTGGCCAGAACACGGTCACAATCCCCATCAGATCTGGGATCAAGTTCAGCATACAATTGCAAATCGTCAGCGTAAGCTCATATTATGAGCACGAATAATATAACCAACAGGAGAGTTATATAACCGCTATTGAACCCTGTGGCAGAGAGCATTTCATCACATGGTTATTTGAAAACTTTATAATTTTCTCTTGAATACTATTATAGATACATCTTATATTTTGTTCTGCTTTTTACTGTAAAATGTTGCAAACTTATTGCATTGCATACCAAACATATAGGGTATTGTTTCTCTAAGAGTCATTCACTTCCAGTTTTATATGAACAGGACAGTTGACTCATGAATTTAAAATAATATAAATGAGCTCAAAAATATATTTCGTAATAACATACATCATTTTAACCAAACAGTGTTCCTTTCTAAACTAAATCTAATCTCGATTCAGATGAACTTTTTATAATGAAATTCCTGCTGTTACCTAGTAACATAAGCTCTTTAAACGTAGTATCACATATCACACATCATCAGCAACTATGTCAACGGTTAGGATATCCATTGCCTAATCTCGATGCATGTTCTACTATTGCTTCTGACCTGTCTTTCGTACGTGCTTTAAGTTACACACAATGTGGAATAACAATTAAAAACCTGCTAATAGAGTTGTTGCTTCGGTAAAGTTGTTACTTTGTATGGGTTTATCTATTAGAGGTTTTTACGCATATAAGACCGTTCATCTCAAATCAGCAGTTAGTGCGGCCACTTGTCAATTTCGTTTTCTTAAACATATGCAAATATCATGGTATAAAGATAAAAAATAAAACTTCAGTTAATCAACTTATCGTCCTCTATAAGGTTGTGACGGAGTACAGGATGAAACTGTGATAAACACGTTCAAAACCAGTTTAGATTTTTGCTTGCTGCTGACAGTCCCAAGAACAGATAGATATATGTCACATTTCTGATCGTTTCCTTTAAATAAAATTCTTCAGGTATAATTATGTACATTTAAAAAGGATTAACTTTAGTATGGAATTGAATACGCCAGTACAAGAAAACCCCAACTCCAATAGCTCCCTTCTGTAAAAGAACAAATGCATACACATCTCTGAAAATGCTTTCAAACCACTAAAAAGCATTTCGATGTCTATATCCCAATCATAAGTGTCACATTTGACCTTGTAGTTGACTTTTGTGATAATTGTTATAGTATATAGTTGCAGAGGGAAGAGCTCATGGAGTTGGAGTTTTCTTGTACTGGCTGTTTAAATATAGCAACTATATATATACAATAACATTTATCTAACTATGTTTTAAAAAGTCAACTTCAAGGTCAAATGTGACTCTATGATTGTGTTATACACATGTAAATGCTTTTTAGTGATGTAAATCATTTTCAGAGGTTTGTCTGCATTTATAGAGAAGGGAGCAATTGGAGTTGGGGTATTTTGTATTGGCGTATTTAATTCTAAAATCTGATTAGCATACTTTGAGTCAAATTAACGTTATAAGCAAAAATTGTATATAAATCAAACAAATATGAAAAAACATGGAGGCATGGCTAGAGATGGAATTTGTAGAAGGCTATGTATGACATTAATTAAACAAGATATGGCATTATTATCAATAGTTTGTCGAATAAAACAGGTATGTTCTGTTGTTAAATTCTGTACGTATTTGAAATCAATAAAACTAATTTCCCTAAAACACTTATCGTTGTTGTAAATTCAATAAGAATAGAATTGGCAGGTGGGCAAACAATGAGACCGACCAAATTTGCTTGCAAGTAGGAAACTATGAGGGTTGCTTACTTATTTATAGAGTTTGTAATAGTGGAAAAACCGTAACGGTCTATAATATGACATAACAGTCTATTACAGATGCATATTAAAGACTTGATTAAGCTTATTGGTTGTATGTTAATGAATACCCCACCCTTTGACTGATATTCAAACATTGAACCAATGAGATGGATCGTTCATATGAAATGTTGTCAATGATATGTTGATCTTTAACTAAAAGGAAAGCTTAAAATTACCTTTTAAAAACTAGGATCTCGATGCAGGAATAAACAGATATCAATCAATAATATGCATGAAACCAATTTTGAACCTCCCACACACTTAACCCTTGTTCTCCTAAGCTATTTGTTGTAACACGTTCTCCAAAGGGGGTTGCAAAACCCTCGTAATATTTTAGAACGGAACCTCCTGTGAACTTGGTTTTGATATTAATAGATAAGTATGACCCTCCCCCACCCAACGATACCAAGATCATGAAAATCAGCCAATTATGACGTCATAAAGTACTTTCGGTTTGCAAAATTGCATTATGGCAAAAAATGGCCACCGAAATCAAAATGTTACTATTAAAGTTCTAAATAACGGATTTTCGTCCGGTTTTTTGCTAATTATGAAGGGAAATGATAATTCTAACATGTTTTTTCAGTTCGAGTCTTATAGCGTGCACAACCTTTTCAAAATGGCGACTTAAAAACTTGCGTTTTTATGAAGCGGGGGAAAAACTTTAGGGGGGGGGGGTTGCACCCCCCCCCCCCCCCTTCGGATTAATATGTATAGCCTGTATTTGTTAATTAAAGTCATACATTGTATGGCACATTCTGACAAGGCAGTTCGTATAGTTGAAACCTATGTGCAAAGACACTGGCCTTCAGAGGTTCCAAACTGCTTTGCCGAGTGCACTGAAAATAAGTTCTATGGCAGAATATATTGTTAAATGCAAAAGCATGAAAAGAGAACCATTAAGATGAGACTCAGATTGTAACTTTAAAGAACAGAGCTCGAAACTGCACAATTTTTGGATCAGTCTTAAGAACCATAACAACATGATATTATACTGATCCTGACGAATCTCTTCAATCAGTACTCGAAACTGCATCAATCTCGGTCAAAAGAAGGGCAAGGTATTAGTAACATATGAATTCACAGCTAATGTACGTAAGTTGCATTTTGATTGCTCGTCAATCCGTGGACAGCTTAAAAGCATAACATAAGAGGAAGTACCGATATCCCTTTAGGTTTTTTTCCCCAAAAATAAGCAGAATAATCTGTACATTTAATGGTTTTAAATAACAGTAGTTATTTTGTTATACAGTCATTAACCTCGGTCAACTTCATTTTGCCTAATACTGTGTATATGATAATTTCAATACCACCAATATAAAGCAGAGATGTCAGTTTTCCTGTTTAAACATGATCTAAGGGTTTTTTTACTCAAAATTAACGTGTTTATTATATATTTTCACCCCTTTTTTCAACTTTTTGCCAAAATTCAAGCGCATTTTCAGGGTTTTTTTTAAAGTTTCAGGTTTTTTCAGGGATTCATAGTGCTATTTCTGATAAAAGAATTGTTATTACATTTATCAATTTATGTATTGTTTGATAGTGTAAAATCATCGGTTAAAATCATCAACTCATCATTTTATAGATTGTTATATAGATAGAGTGATATCTTTTCTAATGGCATCAAGATCAGAACTACATATTGTCACTAATACCATTATTGCGATTTGCAGTAAACTATATACATCAATTTCAGCGAAAGAAACCTGTTGTCACCATTCTAAAAGAGATCTATGATATTGAACGGGTTTTATTTAACGAAAGTCAATAAAAAAGGATCAGTTATATCATTTACGACTGGTTATGAGGACTTTATAGTCGCGACTGTACGCGACAATGCATTAACTGGTATTATTATTTCATCACTTTCTAATGGCATCAAGATCAGAAATACATATTGTCACTAATATCATTATTGCGATTTGCAGTAAACTATATCTTTCTTGTGGTAGTAAATACATCAATTTCAGCGAAAAAACTGTTTTTCACCATTTTGAAAGAGATCTATGATATTGAACTGGGTTTATTTAACGCAAGTCAATAAAAAGGATCAGTTATATCATTTACGTCTGGTTATGAGGACTTTATAGTCGCGACTGTACGCGACAATGCATTAACTAGTATTATTATTTCATCACTTCATATAAATACGACATTTGTCACATTAAATTTGTATAGTAAAGGTTGACTCCGTATAGGGTCTCATTTTTTAAGTTGGGACCCAAACGCGTTACATGTGTGTTTTAGTGAAATATAGCCTCTTCTTGTATAAAACCCTCCGGATTTCCAAA
>JXSR01S006190.1:25666-38899 GCA_000969725.1 Ophiothrix spiculata
TCTACATATTAAAATATGTACTTTTTGAACAAAAGTACATTCACGGTAGTGTACATAGTGTACATTGAATATATATTTAAACATATGTACACTAGGTTAATGTAATTTTGTTAGAATAAGGTATTTTCATATGATTTAGACGTTTAAACATTATTTACTTCCTTAATAACACATACATGTATACATATTTTTTTCAACGTATAATAAGGGCAGAAGTGTAATCCGACACCGGAACTCCAATTAAATATAAAATCTTTCGCAACATCACGATTTGTCAAGGAATTTTCCATTAAAAACTGTCTCAAATTAGAAGATCGTAAATACATCGACATCGTTGAAATAAATCTTTGCAATTTTTACTCTGGGCGGTTTTATGGCAAATTGGTTTTTGTCTTATCCCACAATGCCAATTTATACTAATTAGCACGAAAACGACGAGGTCGAGCTCATTTTTCTCCCAAAAAAGCGCAACTACTATTTAAGCAACAGGCTCAGAATGCTGCGGCTCGCATGCTTACCAGAACCAAGAAATACGATCATATAACACACATCTTACATCGTCTTCATTGGTTACCAATTAGATACCGCATTCATTTCAAAATCCTCCTTCTCACTTGGAAAGCTCTTCATGACATGGCACCTCCTTATATCAAGGAACTTATTAATCTTCATTCTCCGTCTCGTCAACTTCGATCTTCAGATAAACATTTCCTCACTATTCCACGGACTTGCTCTTCATATGGCGATCGTGCCTTTTATGCTTGTGCTCCTGGACTCTGGAACTCACTTCCTGCTAATCTTTGTTTTTGTAATTCATTGAACACTTTCAAAAAGACTTTAAAAACTCATTTGTTTGAACTTGCATATGATCATGCTTAAAGTTACTCTTTGAAATGTCTTTTTATGTTATTCATGTAGTGTATATCACGTTTGTCAATTTATGTGTTAATGTTTGCGCCTCGGAATAGGCTTGTCTAGATAGATGGCGCATTATAAGTGCATTATTATTATTATTATTATTATTATTATTATTATTAAGCAATTATACAAATAACGACTTTAAAATATCGCGGCGTTAAAATGTGAAAACCGAAAAAAAACCCAGTAATGGGTATGAAGTTAAGCGTTAAGTATGAATTTCGCGAAAATAACGTACCAGTTGTAATACTCATTTAGTCAAAGGCAAATTCAAAAGTATTCAAGATAATTCACATCTGAAATTTTGCATTTTTTTTTGGTTTACCTGTGATTAACCCTCGTCTTCCTAAGCCCGTTTCTGTAACACGTCTTCCTGGGGGGGGGGGGACCACCCCCTTGTGATTTTGAACTAGGGACCCCCCTAAATGTTATGTTGTTTGATAGTATAGTATAGGGTTGGGTCTCCTCTATCCATTGACACCAATATCATGAGCATCGTTCGAGGCGTTACGTAATTATGACGTCACAAAGTATTTCCGTACCAAAAAAAAAAAATCGACTTTTGGCAAAAACGGCCACTTTTTCAAAAAATCGTTATAAAAGTTCTAAATGTCGCTTTGAATGAAGGAATCAACAATTCTAACATGTTCTGGAAGTTTCAAGTCCATAGCAGGCAGATATCTTTCAAAATGGCGATTTAAAATTTTCCGAGGTGGCAACCACCCCATACCCGTTGTTATCAGTGTCACGAACTGAGAAACATACTTTTTATGAAGATGTTGAACGTGTAGGTTAAGACAAATGTACTCGTTTGATATGTCAGGTCATAATTAGAATCGGTACACGCTCAATGACGTCACAGAAATCAGATTCAGATTCAGATTCATTTATTCCAATATCAAAAACATGCATCATAAACACTTTACATTACAAACAAACATGATAAAAAGCAATGATATTGCGGACGTAATCAAAAGACCAATAAGATCTGAGGCGATTATGCCCAAAGAACAAAACTTAAACAAAAAAAAACCAAAAAAAACCCACCAGAAACATAAAATTACACAAGACAATGCCCAAGTACAAAAAGTGATAAAATGAAGATGATTTCAAAGATAATTTCATTTCAATTACAACGGAGAATGTCCAAATATTCAACTAATAAGTTGAGAGAAATTTTGATTTCAATTTGTTTTTATTCGACAATTCAAAATTGCACTATAAATATTGGCATCTAATACTCTGTTTTCTCATAAATCCCAGCCCTTTACCACTGCATTTGACCACCTCCCGTAAAGCCTTATGCTTTACTCAAAAGAGATTTGCTGATGACAGGAACATTTGCTCGACATACATGCGTCGAATATTAGAACACATACCCAACTTGAAAATGGGTTAATCAATATAAAAATCGATTTAACTAATGCTGACGCCAATATTTATTCATTGTAAGCAATGTTCCTCCTCAATTTAAGAGAATAAGTCCGAACGATTATATTGAGTGAATGTCTCTCGGGTAAGCGAATGTCTTTAGACAACAAGCCTTGTGTACAAGTTTTGAGCAGCAATAACAGTCTTTTTTCCAGTATATCCGAAACAAATGTCATTATTTAGACACACCGGGAGATATGATAAAACAACAGCTATTGTAGCCTCAGTTTAGTAAGATGGTTAAACATTTCATGTGGCAAGCATATTTCGCCTTTTACTGTAATCAAAACTTACTTCGACAGATTGATCTTCATTGTTGACATCTACATGTATGTGTGAGTGGTAACGCTAAATTTATTGAAAGAAGGAAATTGTTATTCTCTTCAAGGTGAGAGCTAACGGTGAAATAAATGTGTTTTCTAAGATTCTGTTTAGTTTTGAACAACAACAACAATAAAAAAATCAAATTTTCCCGCAAAAATGATGATTTTTTTATGAGAAAATGATATTTTTATTATTTTTTGATGACGTTTTTATTAACATACTGCGTCATTTTTAAAACAAGCTCTTCATTTAGTTAAATTGTAGGTTTACCCAATAATTATACCATTTATATGCATTTTTTTATAATTGGAAGTTTGAACAAAACTGCTCGCCAGATTATAAGCTTTAAAGTGTTTCAAAATCAAATATGGTCTAGCAACGGTTTTTTACAGATTTGAATATGATAGGATACATATTTAAAAAAAACACCTTTGGATCTATCACCTTAATGTCATTATGTACCAAACATTTACTAAGTAATATTGTAAAATTGTAGTTATTAACCCTGTTCCAAGGTGGTGTTTTTAAAATAGTAAAACTACTGTTGGCATAACTAAATACGTAGAATTGCTTAATCGTTGAAAAGTGTTGTTTCGAAAAATCGTTGTTTTCAAAGAAAGAAGGACAACAATCGCGCTACAGTTCCGTCTTTGGAATGCATTTAATTTAATATTTATTTCGTAATGATGCAATTATATTTAATGAAGAATATTTTGGAAACGATGAATAATATTTGTAGATATATTGGATCAAAATCATTTATTAACAGGTAAAATAATACAACATTTTGTTTTTGGAATTGTAAGAAATTGTAGGACTGTATTTTATTGCTGAATGTATTGTTAAATATAATAAGCACGCCATTTGGCGGTTTCCTTTTTCAATATTTCATCATTTTCTTCTTTTCCTTTATTAGGTTAATTTTTCTTTATTAATGCTTTACTTTTATTTGTTTTATTTTTATGTCTTAGTTTGTTCTTATATTATTGTTCTTCGAGTTTTTTTTTCTTTTTTGATGCATGTTTTTTGTAATGTTTTATGTAATTGTAAATGCTTCATAGGAGAATATTAAACAACTGAATACTATTTCAATTGATTGGATAAATAAAATATAAATAAGGGAATATAGTACTCACCTACCTATAAGTGCCAAATAAGCTTTGCAATTCACATGGAAACGTGTGGGGGATCGATAATTGAATTTCAAATCTGCAACATGAAGAAATACAAAGGTATGGTATACAGTTTGGCAAAGAGTAATCCCACATAATCATGATAATATAGTAGAGTATCAAAATATATCTCACCCAACCGCAATTATATTGCTTATTTCTTCACAAAACATATATCTTATTTAATCTATGAAACAAAAATGAACCTTGATTGATAGAAAAACACAGCAAATACGATATTTTCCTTGAAACATTTCATATAACATTCCGAAACAATAGTATTTTTACTTTGCTAATATTTAAAATCATGAAATTAAAGGGCATAACATTTGCATCATAATGGATTAATAGCAAACTCGTTTTTTTTTCTAAATAAAGATGTTTAGCAAATAACCCTAATAATTGTTAAGAGTAAATTACTAAACATATTCAATTAGAACAAAATGTATGATGTGCTTTTACCCCTATTGATGCAAATATTATACTATTCAATTTCAATATATTGAAAAAATATACAATTAGATTCAAATGTTATACCATTCAATTTCGAATTTCCTGTGTATTCGACAACACAGAAATGAATTAAATACAGTTCTCTTGGATTTATTGGATGATTGAAACATGCAACACATACTGTGGCTGGCCGAATGGTTTTCAGAAGCACAGTCACTTTCCCGCTTCGGTGATGTCAACTTTATTGATATCTCAACATGTAATTGACGTAGACATGTTCATAACGCTGATAATATCAGAAAAAAACATATAAACAAATGACATGATGTATGTCAGCACGCTGGACAGAAACCCCCAACTACAGCTGCTTGCTGTCTGAAGTCAGACAGTTTTCCTGTAGGCAGCGATGACATCCATTCCGTCTCGTCAGCACATGTTTGCTACAAATGACAAACCCGGGCTTATCGTAAATTACAAGACTTATACTTGTCATATTTGCTTTTAATATGCAGCTTTCTTACAAAGAAATATTGTAACTTTAGACGTTTTTATTTGCGACTTAAAATATCAATGTATATTTTATCGTGTTTTTTTTTTAATAAAGTATTATTCATACATGGACACACTTTATTGAGGTCTGAGTACCTAATTCACGTAAACCTTTCGTTATGGATACACTTTTAAGAAAAGAATACAGAGATATGACACTATATATATCGGTACACTGGACAGAAACCTCCTACAGCTGCTTGCTGTCTGAAGTCAGACAGTTTCCCTGTAGGCGGCGATTGTGACATCTAGTTCGTCTCGCCAGCACATGTTTGCTACAAATGACAGAACAAGAGCTTATCGTAAATGACAAAACTTATAGTTTTCCACTTGCTTTTAATATGCAGCTTTCTTGCAAAGAAATATTGTAACTTTAGACCTTTTTATTTGCGACCTCAAATATCAATTGATATTTTACATTGTTTTTTAAAAAATATTCATACATGGACACACTGTATAGAGATCTGAGTTCCTGATTGACGTAAACCTTTCGTTATGGAGACACTTTTAAGAAAAGAATACATACATATGACACTATATATATCGGCACACTGGACAGAAACTGCAACTGCAGCTGCTTGCTGTCTGTAGTCAGACAGTTTCCCTGTAGGCAGTGATTGTGACATCCATTTCATCTCGTCAGCACATGTTTGCTACAAATGACAAAACACTGGCTTATGGTAAACTACAAGAGTTATACTTGTCACATTTGCATTTAATATGCAGCTTTCTTACATAGAAATATTGTAACTTTAGTTCTAATAAAGGCAGCTTCTTGAAGATTGACAAAAATATAGGTAATTATTTCACCTACACATTGTAAAATCGTATCAATATCTGTTCTTGATTTGTGCAGGTGATCTGAAAGCCATAGTTTTATTTCCTACACCGGAGACAGTCAACATTTGTGCAACATTCTAACTTAATTTTTGATGATCTTGACAAAATGCGCCATAACCTTTGAAATAGAGATCCAATATTACAAAAACAAAAATATTGTAAAACCCATAGCTCTGTATAAGTCTTTATTTGGCATTATTTAGGCCCAAAAAAAAATTGTTGCTGGTAACCCGCGCGCGTTTCTGTTAAGTTACATATTTCCCGCATTTTTTTTTTCGTATTTCGTATCAAAAAAAAAATCTTATTGTTGATAAATAAAACAATTATGTGAAATAGCTTACTGGATGGAGACTTGCGTAAAAACAAACAAAGATGAAACAAAACAAGTCGCGTGTTGTATTATTGGACATGAACTGATGAATGAGAAACCAAGGGCGGCTAAAGTTATAAACAAAACTTTAATGGTTAATAATGATATTAATAAATAATAATAGAAACCAAAAGCATTGTTTTAATGTGTTTTTCTGTCTGCATTTATGGTAAAAAAAAAGAAAATCCGCATATCGCATTGCATTTTCGAAAAGTAAAAAATAAAAAGCAGCGTTCTGCATTGTACTTTTCAAGCATGTTACCAGAAAAAAACTTGTTTTTTTATTTGGCCTTATCCGTGTTAAAAACAAAGATAAAGTAAACATTGATAATTTAGGTCGCAAATAAATACGTCACATATTTATCAACATATATAACGTCGAGTTCGATAGGTAGGTCGTCGAGTTCGACATACAGAACGTCGCGAAGATAGACGTCACATATTTCTCAACATACAGAACGTCGAGTTCGACAGGTAGGTCGTCGAGTTCGATATACAAAACGTCGCAAAAGATAGACGTCACATATTTCTCAACATACAGAACGTCAAAACTTCATATTTTTGGCCGCTCTGGCATTCCATAATATACGATTCTCTTTGATGATATAACTACATACATCACAATGAAAAACAATTCAAATAAAAGCCGACTAATTTAGTTTCATCTAGTGATGATTATATATTGTGTTGTTGTTGTTGTTCATGGAACAAATGTATAAACTTAGTTTTAAAGCTGCAATTGTTTCATTGTTTCTCAAAATAGCCCCACTCCGTAATAATTGGTATTTGTATTACCGCTATTGTAAATGATCTAGAAAGGGATAGTAGTAGCGCATAAATTGAAACAAAACAAATATGATACCTACAACTTCTAAATAAAATTGCCTTGAGATACTCAGAAGTATCAGTTTAAAAAATGGCATGTCAATGGGATGTTTCATAAATCATATTTTCCATTATTGTCTGAAACTTCTACTGTATATATTGTCGGCATAGGATAATTTGATTATTGGTACTGCAGCTGGGTAAGAAAATATAGATTTTCACTTAGTTTTAAACGATTCAATACGCTTTTACAACTGGGCCGTAAGTTCTTTCCAAAAAACTGCTCTTTTGTATAGCATACAGTGTTAGTTGTATATTTTATTGTAGATTACAGGACACGTAATGAACATCAGCATTCTATATTTAAACAATTATATAAGATTTGTTGTTTGATGACAACAACCGAGATTCACTATGCCTTGCCATGGGATTTTATAATGGAAATACGTGTTTTTTGTAACAGGACCTACCAGATGTAAGTAAATTATACAGCATCGTATACAGTATGTTATTCAATATGAGGTATTTTCGGACATATAGCTTCTAAACAAAATGTGAAACAAACGAGTTAAAAAGTAAAAGTATTGAAAAGTCCATGTTCGTATTTTCTTACCTTTTACCCAACTTCTCGATGAATTTGACCTGTTTTTTTCATGTCACCTTACTGAGAATGCCAGATAAAATATATGTACCGATAAATGAGCAACGTGGGAACTCTTTTCACTTAAAATAATAAATTTTGATTGACACTTCTTGCTTTTAGGGAAACATTTCGACAACGGAAAATTTAATGCTATTGGCTACATTGCCATTGCCATTGCGAGTATTTAATTTCATGCTAAATTTAAGACAAAATACACAATTACGTCATTAGTCTTTGTAATTTAACCTGACAAAATGGGAAAGCAATCGGTTCACGGGAACACATGAAATTATTAGGTTTTCGCGAAAATGGAATGAGACTTTTATTGTAAGCTGTTGATACTATTAAAATCATTAATGACCAGTTTGCTTAATTGGGAATTTATTTGGTCATTTTTATTTAACCCACGTGGTCACTGTGTTTATCGTCACGGTTGTTGAACCTCGAAACCTCGACCTGCTCTGTCCTGCTGGGTATGGTTTAGTATACGGTGAGACAAGAGTTGACCTAGGAGTTGAATGGAAAATCACTCAAGCAAATTTGTTACTATGAAGGTCATCTTGTTTATTTGCTATGTTCAAGAACATGTAAAAATAAAGCAATACACACACGGAAAATAATATCTATCTGCGGATTGTGCAGAAAAAATGGATTCAAACACCGACATTTACGTGTTTATGTTGATTTTTACTACATTGGTCAGCAGAGAGATTCATAAAAGGCAAGTTTATGTCACTTTTAATTTTATTTACTAGACTTTCCTGCCATGTTTGTGTATTATTGGTGCAATTTTATATGTTTACATGTGGCACAGTGTATTGCTTGTTGATATTTGTGGTTTATTACTCGGCTATAATTTTGCTATTTTTTTAAACCTATGAAAATGGCGACGCACTATAAGGTCACGTGGGTCATTTAAATTTGACCAAATAAATTCACAATTAAGTAGACTGATGACTGCTTTGTATAATCTAGAGACTTCATTCTTCATGTACACTAAAAATGGTGATGATCGAATATGTTTAAGTAGGCAAAAACGTGAGGTAAACTTGACGTTCAGCCAAGCGAGACGATTTAGGGACAGTAGCCTTAACTATGATAAATTATCTGCACGTTTTTAGAAAATCGTTGCCCGTATATTATGTCTATTTTTTTAAATTAAGTACTAATCATACGTAGACAACCTGTATTGAGATCTGAGGAGCTAATTGACGTACTTTTTTTTCGTTACCGAGACAATTTAAAGATAAAATTGGACAGAAACCCCCAACTGCAGCTGCTTGCTGTCTGAAGTCAGACAGTTTCCCTATAGGCAGCGATTGTGACATCCATTTCGTCTCGCCAGCAAATGTTTGATACAAATGACAGAACACGAGCTCATCGTAAATTGCAGAACTTATACTTTTATATTTGCTTTTAATATGCATTTTTCTTACAAAGAAATATAGCTTATTTGTAGCATTAGACTGCTCACTGAACAGCAAAAGGGAACCATCTGGTCCTGAAGGTAGAGTCAACCTTAGGAGTCAAATAATTAGCATTTACATTTTTAAGTTTAGGTATTGTGTTAATTGTCTTCCCTCTAATTATGATCAAAATCTTGCCGATCATCTAATCTATATAGGCCTGCATTGTTCAAATTTGAGTTTGCCAAAATCACAATTCGTGCTCAAGGACAAATACACTGGAACTCAATTCCTGACAATATTAAATCAGTTCCGTCTTGCAATGCACATAAATAGTTATTGCCATCATATTTATCAGTGATTTAATGTTTAATTTAATGTATTTATCTTTATACGTATATTTTAATAAAATGATAACGAAATAGGGTCACTTTGACTCCCTATTAGAGGCAATATCCTTAGTACTGTTAGAGTCACCAATATGCTGTGACTTTGCTAACAGGGTCGGAAGCCAGACTCTCCTGTCATTTTTAGAGATACCCAAAATTGTTGCAACAGGGTGATCGGACGTGGGAGTGGTTTACTATTAATACATTTAAGTTGATGATACCACGTTAAGTTGGGCCACCAATAAAGTAAGAACTTTAACACATACAACTTGACGTTTTTCTCAGTGTTTGCTAAACAATGCTTCGTGGTAAACACGTTAAGGCCTTACACTCTGATTGTTTCTGGTTTGAATCCAGATAGGTTCAAAGGTTAATTTTAACATACTCTTGCAACAATGGAATTGTATTTTATCTTAATTGATATTCCTTAAATGTCACAATTACGTTAGAGGTTCTTATAACGAGTCGGAAGGTCTCCTGACATGGAGTAATAATCACTGACTTGTTTTTTTGTGTGTTTGTTTTATTTTAATAGGGTTGACAGGAGTGAAGAAAGTACTTTGACTACGACATGAAGACATCTTGATGTGTCCTGTTTGACATCAAAATAATATATCTATTGCATCCTTAGCAATGTAAATGCAAAAAGTAGACATGCGAGGATTCAAACTTTACTACTACAAGACAGTGTGACTTTAGGCGGTCTTGATGACATCAATGTCAATTTTTTTCTTTTACCAAACAAAATATATAGCTTGAAATAAAAGAAGTGAAATCTTGTCTCACGATCCATATAGGGATATCCGTAGTGTATTAAATAAATTGAAACAAAATAAAAATGATACTAAATAACTCAGAAATAAACATTGTTTGTTTTCACTGCCTTTAAACTCTTAGAACTATTATGTTTACATTATTACGTGTCAATACGATTTTTCATAAATCATATATGTCCATTATTAATGATAGGTGGGTTAACCCTCGTCTACCAAGACTATTTTTTGAAACACGTCTACCAAAGGGGGCAACCCCCCTATTTCTTTTTAGAACGGGACCCCTTATAAACTTGGTTTTGCTATCAATAGATAGGTATGGTCCTCCCATATCCAATGATATCAAAATCACAAAAATCGATTAAGCCGTTACGTAATTATGACGTCATAAAGCTCGTTCGGATCGGAAAAATCGTTATTTTGGCATTTGCTAACCAGCCTGTAAATTCTTAACGAACTGGTTTATCAAAATTAAAACAAAAAACCATAAATAGTCAATTGTAAATTACGCTTTAAGCCAGCCAAATGGGGTATCATTACGCAGGTACATTGAATGTAGAGTTGTTGATTTTTGATGTAACGTTCTTTAGCAATAATAAATCCCTTTCAAAACTAAGTTTTAACGAACTGGTTTATCAAAATTAAAACAAAAAAAAAACATAAATAGTCAATTGTAAATTACGCTTTAAAGCCAGCCAAATGGGGTATCATTACGCAGGTACATTGAATGTAGAGTTGTTGATTTTTGATGTAACGTTCTTTAGCAATAATAAATCCCTTTCAAAACTAAGTCATAGGGTGGTATTTTTATCCGCAAAGTCGGTTGCAATGAGTAAGAAAAGTTTCTGACTGTCTAGTTGTGAATATATTATAAAAATGTGAGTGAATACGACGAAGCAATATATTTTCTACAGGCCTTACAGTCCTTCACTTATAAACAATATTATGCAGATACACATACGCGTACATATTGTTTATTTAATTACATAGTTTATATTGACAATATCCTTAAGACAACTAAACTTTTTAGTTTATCAAGTAACAGTATAAGTTGGAACGAGACGTGTTCTTATATAGGACAAAGTACGGTCAAACGTGTTCCTGCAATTGCCAATATAGGTGCTCTATTATCAAAATGCTGAACTGTAAAGAAAATCTCGTATATTTTAAAAAACAGCAACTATATTGTTTCAATTAACATGATAGCTTGTAGATACTGTGTTTCTGAGTGTGAACACATTGTATCTGACGATTTTCAATTTACTTCTAATTTTTTTTTTCATAATTGACTTTTATTGTACAATCTCAACATTAGAAACAGGTTTTGAAAGATACAGTACTTGCCATACTATTAGAAACAACAAATTGTATAACCTCTAAAAGGAATCATGAATGGTATAATGGTTGTAATACTGCAGTTGCAGCGATTATGGATTGAAAATTAATCATTTCAAAGGTAGTAATCAAGTACACACGATGCAAATCCTTTTTTCCGCCGTAAAAATCTCGATATTCACCATGTAACATAATTCTATAGCACTGGAATGTCAAACAAATCAATCTACAGATATGAAGGACTGAATTTCAAAATCCCGCTGTCCTCCTATCCTTTATTGATTCTTTGTGCATGGGAAGCGCCTTGTCACTTTTCCGTGTATAAGGGAGTTTAATAAACAGATTGAGAGTGAGGAGTCAACATCGTTTAAAATGTGTATGGTTTGGATAGCAGATGGTGAGAATATCAATAAAGCTCTGCTTAATAACGAAATCTGAATTTATCAAAATTTAGTATTTTTCTCAAAAATATATTTAAAATTCAACATCCATTGTTCGTTAATTCATCTTTCACACTGAGAGTATGTAGGCAAACGGCAAAGTATGTGGTTTAACGACCAAATAATTGGATGAAATTGACACATTACTTTTGTATGACACCGGAATATTTTTATTGTTTTTATAACTCGACGCTTCTCTATCGTGTTTACACAGATCATATTTTTTATTAATGTTTATAGAATGCTTGGGATATATTCAGAAGAAGCTAAAACATACGGAGGAAAGGGGTATGTGTAATCAAAAATGCAGGTATTGGTGAACTTTACTCCTGTCATTGGCGATCATATCAGGTTGAACAGCTACAATAATACTCAGGAAGATCTCAAATGACATATGATTCACTCTTCATTTGTATAAGGTCAATTTACCTAAAGAGATGTCAACAAATCGAAGGGCATTGAAGTTCAAATACTTCTCATTCCCTATCTAGCTCTAATGGTGCATTGGTTTTATTTGTATTGCATACACTGTTGTTTGAGGTGCACATTTATTCATTATTAACCGAAAATTCAAATTTTTCTTCACAAAAAGTTGAAAAAGCAGTACAATTAAATGGATGTGTTTCATAATAAAGTTTTGAACCGTTCTATAAATGTTATTCCATTTGGGTTGCTTAAAATAAATTGTATAGTTTTCAAAATAGATATATTTAGTGCATTTTTCGTTAGTTCCTTTAAATTATCTACAAGACCTCGGTGCAAATGCCCTGTCAATGTTCATCATTTGTGCAACATAAATTGGCAATTGCCAGCTAATAGCAACTAAGAATAGGTCAAGCTAGAAACGTGACAGGTCTGTAGCCAAATTTAATCAAAGGCTTTACATTGACAGTGCCTTTGAAACGTAACATTGTAAAGAATAAGACGACAGGCTAACTATCATGTTCAGTATGCTGGGCAACATGTGCATATGCAACTACAAACCGTCGTGTGTAATGTTTAAATATTGTTTATTTGCCTCCGTTTTTCAGAATTTAGCATGGGGTCTGATTTTCCCTCAAGGGACCTAAAAGTGAAACGGTTTTTAAGAATAGAGGTTAAAATCATGCAAATGTATAAACTGATCCTTCTTTTCAAAATGTAATTGTTTTTGCAAATTATGACCTTATTTAATCACAAATGCTTCTTTGCCACTGTATTAATCCAAATATACTGTTGATTTACATTTGCGAAATGTCAAAATGAAAAAAAAATGTCGCATGGAAACAACACAATGAAGTTATTTGCATATACACATGTATTCTGCTTTTCATAGTATTTTTTAAAGTTACGTTTAATCTTGAACATATCGAAGTTTAAAGTCGA